>NCKU01001542.1:0-24806 GCA_003675995.1 Dinothrombium tinctorium | reverse complement strand
TTCGACGAACAGTTTTAAATGAAGTGAAAATGTTTACATTAAAAAATTTGAAGCAATTCAAAAAAGATTGGTAAAAGTGGCATGCTATTGTTGACGTAACACAAAGCTTTCTTACATGAAAATAGGCTTTCTAATTTAAATTTAATTTCTTATTAAAATATTAAACAATTAGGCATTTTAATTATTTTATTTAAATAAAAAATTTTCTATTCGCCGAAATATCCGCCGAAAATTCATGGTTTTTAAAGCCGATCGCCGGCCGAATTTTGTCAGTTTTATCCGCCTAAATTGCCAGCCCTACTTATCACCATTCGAATGGCAAAGAAACAATATGCATGGTGGCAATGCATTTTCTGAAGCAATATGAATATGTTGAATTAAGTTATGAATGTTTGAATTCCTCATTACATGTTCAAAGAATCAAAGTTTTAATAATGTTGAAGTCTTAATTTTCGCTTCATTTTTAAAAATTATTTATTTAAGAAATTCTTTCAAACTTTTTTTTGCTCTAACAAACACAAAAGCAACTTAATTAACTTGTAATGAAATCATTAAACGAAAAAATTAAAAACTATTCTTCACTCACCTTAAATATACATTTTGCTATTCACCTTCAATGGAATATATTGAAAACTGTTTATTTAAACAAAATTGATAACTGTGCTTGATTTTAGTTTTAAATGCTTTTAATTTTGTCGCGAACCCTGCTCAAAATTGATGCGTTTCAGAGTGATAAGTAGGGCTGGTCAAATAGGTGATTTTTACCCTTAAAATAGGTGATTTTTAGGGGATAAAAAATTAGCAAAATAAGTGAAAAAATAGTTGACAAAATAAGTGATCAAAAATTCAAATTTTATTAAAATTCTTAATGTAATTAAACCTTTTTAATAGAATTATCGAAACAAAAATTTATTGAAATTAATTATTATGCATTTTTTAAGTTTTTCGAGTAAAAAAGATTGATTTTCAATTTTTGACAATGGCATATCAGACTCTATTAAACACTTAGGTATGAATTTGTAAAGATCCGAATTGTCTTCGTCTTTTTCGTTCACTCATTAAATAACATTTGCTATTGGCTCAACTATAAATAAACTTGAAGTTACTTTATCCTGATGTTTCTTGCTTTGAATATGTTGTTTTACCTTAGATGAACCATGTCTTGAATCCTATGGAATTGCACAATATTTGCGAGTTTCTTCATCAGTGGTAAATTCAGGATATTTCTTTGCTATTTTACCTAGTTTTGACGAACTGACTTTAAATTTTGGCATTTTTAAAGAAAAAATTAATTTTTGCTTCCACTTTATGCTACATTTACACTACATTTTAACAAGAGAACCCTTTTTCTCTAAATAATCATGTTTTTATGATAATGTATTTATAATTCACTGAAAAATGAATTACTTTCATAAATTTATAATTTTTATAGTTTTATTAGCTTGTGAAATATTAAAAATAGGTGAAAAATATGTGAAGTAGTTTGATTTAGGTGCTTTATGTAAATTAGGTTATTTGTACCCTAAATAGGTGATTTTAGGTGATATCAACATCTTCAGAATCGCAAAATTTTGGTATCATTTTATTCCTTATTCAATGTAGAACACGAATACAATGTTAACTTAAAAATAGGTGATCACCTATTTGACCACCCCTAGTGATAAGATATTAAATGATCGATCCGGGACAAAAATTAAGAAACTGTATGTCAGAAACTTATGAAATGAATATGCATGGAAATAAACTTTAAAAAATGCAATTGCATGAAATCCCGATCATTTATGCAAGTGGATAAAAATGTCAACAAAAGTCTCAATGTCACCAAAAAATTAAGAGTTGCGCTAACGAGATATGCGCCAATTAAGCTCAATTTAGAAAAAATGGGGGACAAGACTTAATTTCATCACAATTTTGCTATTAACTGTTCTGAAACACAATTTATTCCTCTGGATTTTCAAAACCATGCTTTGAAAATTATAGAAATCAAGTGCCAGTAATTAGAATTTACTCCATTGATTTGTAGAAAAAGAATGGGAATTCCTAAAATTATCAAAACAACACAATTTATTTAACTTGTATAACTTATTCCATCAAGTTGAATAGAAAATCAATGCAAAATAAAAAATTTATTTTCTTCGATCTTCAACAGTTTTTGTATTGACATTCAAATGCCGATTTTTGGTGCTGTTGATAGTTTTTTCAGAATTTTATAAGCGTTTATTTGAAATCGATTTCATCATTAAACACGCTTTGCCTACATTCCATTTCCTTCTTCAAATAAATGAAAAATATATATTCATTTGATTGATTCAGTGAGTTAAAAACTAATTCAAAAGGCGAAAGAAAGAGCTCAAAGACAACAAATTTTAAATGTGAAAGAATCTACTCTTCAACAAATTTAATTAAGTTCTGAATTATTGATGTTTAAGTTTACACCAATTACTAGTTGTGGTGAAAAGATTCTTTTCTAGATTCAAACTTACAAACATGTTTTATCGGATAGAAGACAAAGGTTCACTCTAGAAAACTTGGAAATAGAACTTCTCTGTTATTGTAACAATTTTTTGCATATTTTCTTGCATAAATTTCGATTTTTTACTGCATAAATGCATATATAATTTTGATTTTAATTGCATATAAGTACTAAGTCTAATAATATTTTGTAACATTTTTCTACAAACCACAAATACAAGCGATACCTAAATCTTCATAAATTGCTTTGCGTATGTAATGCTTCGTTTTTGACATTTTTATTGTTGAGCCTTCAAACTTTTTTGAATTCTATCCTTTTGACGATTTCTAATACCATCGATCTTCCCGCTTAGTTGTACTCCTTAACAATTTCATCATATTAAATTTTGTTTGACTTCTTCGATTATAGCATTTTTCGTTTGAAGAGAAAGCTTCAATCGTTTACGTTTTGTTGACATTTTACTCGAAAAAGTAGATTGCAACAGCAAATTAAGTGTTTTTCGTTATGGTTTTTGTTGCAATGATTATTTGTTCATAAAAAAAGAGGTTCGTACAAAGCTATTGTGCGTGCAAATAATCGTTCATAAAAACGAGGTGTTCATAAAAAGAGGGTTCATAAAAAAGAAGTAATTTTTACATTATCTTTATGTGAATGAAAAATATGTTCAAAAATTTGTTCATTAATTCGAGGAGTTTATAAAAAGGAGGGTTCACAAAAACGAGGTTTGACTGTATTTATTTAAGTCTTCACAATGGTGATCATAAGTGACCCTCCTATGCGCGAAATATTTAACGAACCCCCTCCTCTCCATTTTCCTAATAAACGATTCCTTTAATTTTATTAAAGTTGGATTTTGATCATTACTTCTTGCTAAATTTGAAAGAGCAAATCATGATTTTGAATTATTGTGTGCAATAAAATAAAATTTCAATCAATGATTAAATGCGTGTGTTGTGTGAGATATGAATATCAAAATGAAACAAAATAAGAAATGTCACAGGTTTTTTGCTCTTACACTAAATGCAAGAAAAACAATATAAAGCAGAATGAATTTAAAAAAATTTATAAAGTTGAATTAATTTCTATCTTCGCGATCGAAAGTTGAAATACACGGAGAACACTTGTGCGATAAAAATGCAAAAATTTTTCATTTCTCTAAAATATCAAAATACACATCAGCGGCTACAATGTCGGTGAAGGAAATTGCGCCCGTAACATGCTTAAAGAATCATTGGACCATATACCGATGCTGGACATAAAAAGAATTTTTGATATATTCGCTTTCATCACTAAATTCGTAAAATTTTTTGTGGTTTTATTTTTCCGTTAAGCTGAAAAATTGCATGACTTAAAAAAATTCAAAATTTTTACCCTACATTCATTCACAAATATCAACATATTGCCTATAATCGGGCTCAATAAGACGAACCCGGCGAGTTACCCGATTTGTCTTTAAGCCGGATTCGTTGCCATTTGTTATAGAGCTCAATTGCTTATTTTTAATGTTACCGATCTTTCCACAATGACTCTGTGTGATCTTAAAACTCATTCATATATCTGAGAGACCTGATTTTCGGACAATCCGCGACTTTGGTGGTAAGTCTTCAACATAGCGAGTTTCTTGATATTTTTTTTAAGCAACTTTAATCTAGAAATTTTGTTAACATATTCTTCCTTTAATTGATCTCTTTGTGCTCAACAAATATCTTTTTACTACTATTTTATTAAAAAAATGGCTTTAATTTTGTCAAGTATATTTAATTAAAGAAACGAGATACAAACATAAGAAAGGCTAGTGACAAACTTACTTTTAAGTAAGATTAATGCAAGGAAGTATGCTTACGAGAAGGACTGATTATATTTCAAATATTAAATATGAACATGTGTTTTTCTCTTTTAAACATGATTAACAATTTTTAAATTAATATTTAATGTTAGAATTATTTTTAAACGATTTCGTTAGTTTCATTTTACTGAAAAAAGCATTTTTCGCTTGAAAAGGTAGGTTAGCGGAAAAGCTGGTAACTTCTAAATGCATCAATCGATTTGTTTATTTTATTTGTCTTTTCCTTTCGCGAATGTTTTTGCACAACTCTGTTAAAGATTATGCTTATTTAATATTGCAAACCAAACCTCAGCAAACCTTTAAGTTTTCGGCTATGCCGATTTTTACCAACCCTATTTACGACAATCAAATCAATCATCAAAGCACATTAAACGATATCACATAAAAGTGAATCAAAAACAGACTATGAACAAAATGAAAGTAAAGAATAAAATAGTATTCTAAAGAGTGAACCACGAAATCCATATCGAAACGTTATAATTAATAATGAGCTTAAATTTATTGCTTCATTGAAATGGTGAAGCACCGACTTTTTGAACGTATCGCTCATCACTTTGTTAACAACGCTTTGAGACAAATTCGAATATAGCGCTTTCGATAAACAAGCGACGCCTTAATTTATGCGCAAAGCGCCAATTATCGAATGAAACGAAGCGAAACGAAAAAGACGCGCGAAAAGTCAGTGCAAAGTGTGAAACGAAAATCTGAAATTCGCGTTTTGAAAACAATCGAACAAAACATGAGTGAATTCAATTTAAATCACGACGTTTACCGATTGATGCGCGTGTTAAACGTTGACGAATGCGAAGCGAACGCGATCACGAAGCAACATGTTGTCGAGCAGTTTGAAAATAGTAGAAAACAACGGGCGAAAAGTAAAAATAGCAATTGCGTGCCGTTCGTCGAGAAGCTGTCGAATGCTGCCCTTTCAGACTTCAAACAACTGTATTCTCAATTGAAGACAACGAATGCGGTCGAAACCGATAACTTTGTCGCTTTGTTAGCCAGAATCGAGAAGCACAACGATTTGCGAAACTTTCTACGTCTGCATAAAGCGAATTCAAGGTACAAGCGGCAAATACAGACGCCCGTAAACATTCAAACGCCCACTGTTCTCGATTGCGGCCGAAGCGAAGCAACGGAGTCGCATTCCACTCAACTCGAGCATCTTTCGAAGTCATCTGAAATGAAAGCAAAAAAACAATCGGCTGCAGAAGCTTTTTCGCAACCGTTGTCCATCGCTATAAATGGTTCGCTTAAGAATGAAACCGAATTGGCACTTGGCTTCGACATCAACAATGCTTGGCCTTTTCTTTCCTACGATTTCACTGCAAACCATACGATATCGGAAGAAAGAGAACATAATGTTCCGCTGTCGAATTATTCAGTCGTCGAACAAGAATTACTATTGATCGAAGATCTCTTTTTTATGCTCATTGGCATCGAAAGCAAATTCTTTCGTATGAAAAGAACTGCCGATCACACGAAGGTGCTAATGGTCGATTCGACTGGCGATCCGCTTTTGCGGACAGCTTGTTCACGTATTGTTTCTCTTTGTCCACTGTACTCGCAATTGACTTCTTTTATGGAAGAGTTTGTCGTCGGGAGCGTAAATCAAGCGTTTGTTTCATCTATTCGAGGACTAATTAAAGATTATTTCCTTTTGGTCACCGAAATCGAAGCATCTTATAGACGTAATGAGCTCACGCTTCAAAAAATGTGGTACTTTTTGCAAAATATCACTTCAAACTTTCAGCTGCTCGCTGACGTTTGCCAGAAAATTCGAAAAAACAATTGCGTCGGTGGAGCAGTTGTGAACATTTTGCATGAGAAAACACTTTCGATTGCTGGTGACGCCAAAGCTTGTCGATTCATGACAAAAGTTACAGCAACCACTTGCGATCCATATTTTAAAATTTTAGAAATCTGGATAACTGAGGGAATCATTCACGATCCGCATAATGAGTTCTTTATCGAAGATACATTGGCTGACGACCAAATGATAGATGAAGATTGTTGGAAAAGCCGTTTCATTATTGTCAGATCTCGTATTCCTATTTTCTTGGCAAACTTCGCTGAAACCGTACTTAAAACTGGTAAATACTTGAGTATTATAAAGCAATACGATCAAGAATTTAACGAAGCAAGCGAACCGCATTCATTTCTTTACTCATTGGAATGCAGGAATTATGAGAATACAATTACATCTGCATACATATCATCGAGTAAACGATTGCTTCGTTTGCTTTTGAAAAAGTATCATTTAATCGAGCATTTGAAAGCCATAAAAAACTATTTTTTCATGGACAAAGGTGACTTTATCGTTCAATTCCTCGATATTAGCGAAGATCAACTGCGTAAAAAAATCGACGACATTAATCCAACGGGTTTACAGTCATTGCTTGAATTATCTGTGCGAACGAGCACTCTATGCACGAGCAACTACAATGATTTACTTGGCATTGAATTAATTAGTGAGTCGCTTTTCTCGCAAGTGTCTAACTTTCTCAATCAAGGATGTTGTACTTTACTCGATGATGAAATTATTAATGATGATGCCATTTCGTCTCAGAATTTATTTGGTTACGAGTCAATTGCATTTACTTATCGAATTGAATGGCCTCTTTCACTCATTCTTCACAGAGGAAGCATCGGTTTCTATCAAATGTTATTTCGTCTACTGTTCAACTGTAAATACGTCGAGAAGTGTTTAGGTGATCTATGGACTCGAAATAAAATATTCAAACGCTCAGCATTGCGTGAAATTAGCCATTTCTCAAGCATTTTTGCACTGCAACATAAAATGCTGCATTTTGTTCAAAATTTTATGCATTATATTACATTCGAAGTAATCGAACCGAAGTTCGCAAAATTTTTGGACGCTATTGAAACAAAGGTTCACAATTTAGATGAAATGATACGAGAACACGAATTCTTTTACGAAGGTTTATCGAAAGAATGTTTGCTTATGAATGCAAATGCATTGAACTATTTTTCATTGCTAATTAATTCGTGCCTTGAGTTTACGCAAATGATGAACGCCGAAGAAGAAGAAGAAGAAACGTACTGCATTGAGAAGTTGAAGCTGTATGAGAAACAAGTAAAAGAAATGCACGCTCAATTCGACACCGCTCACAATAAATTAATCGCTCAAATATTGTGTGAAAAAGATGCTTGTACTACTTCGAGCTTGGTAAACATTTTGTATAAGCTTGATTTTAACGAATTCTACGCGAAAATGAAAGGCGGTTACAATGACTAAATCATTTTTTTAAATGCAATTTGTTGAAATTAGCACACGTTTTTAAACTTCCTCTCTGATGTTGCTCTATTAATTGATGCTGTTTTAAATTAATGATTTTCATTGACTACCATTGTTTATATCCTCTTTTCTAGGATTCAAGGGAAAATCGTAAAAAATTAAATATTTAATTTGTATTTGAAAAATTTTTTAGAAAATACAGTTTAATTTTCAAATAACATCACACACTGAGTTTATTCAACTTTGTATACTTGCCTCTCTCCCTCTCTCTCATGACGTTTTCAAATTCGAGAGGAAAAAAGCAAAAAAATTTTCTCCCACTGCAATTCATTTCAAATTCATGTGTTTCATCGACATTTTTATTATTATGTGTTCACATAATTGACGCAAAAACAATGTCCACATGTTTTATTTTTAATGAATACTTTCAATCAATTTTTTTCCTGAAAATTTTGTTAGCTTCAATTTAGATGCTAATGAAAAGTAAATCAACTTAAACTAAAGATATTAGAATATTTGACACGTTTAATCAAATTTTCAAATAGAAAAGGTTATTCGAATTAATGAGCTTAGTTCTTTAATAAATTTGTCATTCAATTGAGAGATAAATATAAACATTAACATACTGGTAGTGGGTATGTGAAAGTTTGTTTGTAAAATTTTTATCATCATTTGAAGTGACATTGAATTTTAAAAATTGTGCATTAAAATTATCAGCAAAGCAGACATCGTTTTAAATTAAATGCGAAACAAGTTTCGACGCGTCTGTAAACTGAAAAAGTTAAATTTTTCTTTGATTTCAAAGCAACAACACACAACGATAACGCGGTTTGAATTATAATTGTTGCCATTAAAAAAGTAAATTCAATGAAAGTCAGTAAATGATTGTTGCTTAACTCTCATCGCTGCAGTTTTTGGGTAAAAAATTTTTACTATTTACGTTGTTTTTCATCGATTTTATGAATGAAAGTTCAAAACGAACTAAGAGGAAAGTGGAAATAGAAAATTTTTTGAGGAAAAAGGAAATGTTAATTTCATTGAAAACCTAATTTGAAAAAAAAATTAAAATTCTCATCGTAAAAAATATTTTTTAAGTTTTACCGTGTTTCCTATCAACATAATATTACGTAAGGTAACATTCAATTCAACGCAATTTGAAATATTTTTATATAAACGCATCAATCACGATGATCGCGAAAAACAAATCAAATTGATTCGTGTGATTTCGGTTACATTTCAAATTAAAGAATTAGATGGGTGTAGTTTGTAAATAATTTTGTTCTAATTTCTGAACACTTGAGCGCATCTCGCGAGCAACTTGAAACTTACGCGCTAGTAAATTTCAAATACTTGAAAATTAAGCAACTTTTAGCATTCTCGATCGGAAAAGCTACAAATAAAGTCATTTTCACTATATTTGAAATTAAGATTTTAATTAAATTTTCTAAAATTATCAACATTATGACTCAAGTAAATTATAATCTTTTCTTTTAATATTTTTTATTTTGCTTTACCTTTTTCAAGAGAAAAATTGTTGTATAGGCGATATCTCTTCTATTTAAAACCGGATTTTCAATGTATTTTTCTTGATAAGCTAACGAATTAATTTCGTCGAAGCTGTAAGTGCTGTTTTAACTTTTCGACTGTTTACGACACATATGGCAAATATATTATATGTGTTTAGGTAAAAAACTCGCGAACAAAATGTTGTTAATCAAACAAACATAGAGAAAAATGAGCAAAATATTTAAAATTATTAATTATTTTTGGTTAATTATTTAATTACACCTGTAAATCAAATTATTCAGAACTTCCACCCTAATTTACCTTAATCTCGCTAGACAGGAATTGAGTTTTAAACTCCTACGTGTCTCGATTTAAAGAGCAAGGTAACTCTACCGTTTGAGCAAGTCTTTCACTTGCTTCTTCACACACGCTCGATGTCAAGTATAACATTTTCTTATTAACACAAAAAATTTTTTCGTGTCACGATTCTTGTGACAATATAAAATAAGGACATTAAAGCCAAAAATATTAAACGAAGAAAATTTGAGAAAAATTTCAAAAATTCTTCTCTTCCGGTGAAGCAGTGTAAGCGCTAATAAAAGCTGAAAACTAATAGGAAAAGCGATGGAATTTCATCTGAACATCTAATAACGACAAATTAGTTTAATTGCCAAAGCAAATGATTAAAGATAAAATATAATACGAAATAATCAAGCGAACAACGCAGTAATTTCCTATTTATGATAACCGGCTTGTTCACTCTAATTTGTGAGTGACACTAGCATTGTACCTTAATCATTTGCCAAATTTCAAATCTGAAGCAAAAGAAAAAATGTTAATTTATTATCTATTTTATTATTTAATTTACTCATGTTTGTTGAAATCCTCCGAAAATTAACCCATCCTAAGCTTTATAAATTATTGCTTTATTTTGAATTTATATAAATTTTTAATTTATTTTAGGCTCAACATGTTCGATGATTTTATTGGTCTGAACTTATTTGTAAACAATTAATCAACATCTGATTACCATTTAAATTTTCCTGAATCGTTTATAAATTTTAAGCTGAACAAGATAAATTTAAATCTTTATGTTCAATAACTTTTTTTTACCGCACCTTTAGTTTTTGTTCCAACCAACTTAACTCAAATTGAAAAGATTTATTTTGAAAACGTTTAAAATTGCTCACAAGTGTACTGCATCCAGAAAAATAAATTTTAATCATTGCTATTCAAACTGCACAAAATTTTAAACATTTTCTTTGTCCAAACGAGCACTAAGCTGATCATTAATTGATCCCCAATGATTCAAGTGCGGTAATTGCAAAATATATGTAAAATTGCAAATTCCGGTATTAGTTTAGAGGCGATTAAAAATAAAATCGATTTAAGCATAAATTGTGAATAAAAAAATTAAAACTTTAAAAGCTAAGCGCGCAATTGGGAAGCGAGTTTATATGAATACTTTTCGAGATGATCATCGTTCGTTATTAATTATAATCACGACTATTTACTTAGTAAAGTAAACGAGAAATATATTTTTTAAAGATAGCAAAATTAAAAGCGAATTAAAAAAAGTTGTTTATGAAAAACGACGAAGCAGTGATCAGTGGTTAGGAATGCGGTACGTAGAGGATGATATAAGCGTTTGAAGATATGTTAACAAACTGTGTGCGCTGTGTGTATATGTTTTTTCTTCCTATACAAAAGTGTTGCTTTCTTATCGCTATTCTTAACTAAACGAGCAAAAATGAAGAGTTCGAAGTTTTTAAAGAAAAAAGCGATTGAAAACGACGAGTGCAGCGTTTTTAAAAACAGCGAATGCAGCGAGCGAAAATGGCAAAGTTCTGCTGCTGTATCACAATAATTATTTAGCTGTGCACACATCACAACAAAACATAGCAGGTGTGGTTCGGCAATTTCTTCTTGTCTCTCGTTGTGTGTAACCAAAACGTTTCTCGGGATTGCCGTTCGAAGAACAACAATCGCTGCCATTTTTGCGTAACCTAATTCTTCACTACACTTTACTTTTAACCAACGATGTCCTCCAAAAACGATCACTTATTTTATCTTCGCCTCTCTGTGTTCACTCTTCACTCTTCTCTCTCTCCATTCATTTGATGCATTTATGCGAAACGATTGTTTCAAAAATTTTTACAACCTTGACTATATTTTATTTTTTTCACTCATTTAACTCTTCGATTAGATGTTAGTTCACAGTTTGTGATGCTGTTGCTGTTGTAAGTGTTCGCGTTTTTATATTAACTAGTAAGCTTTTTATTGTTTTTACGCTAACGCAGGCAAATAGAATAGAGAAGATGAGCTTAGCCTTGTTTTCATTTAAAATTCAAACACAATTTCACTGTTTTTTTAAAAAAGGCTAAACATTAACTTAATAATTTTCCTATTCGAGTAATTAAATAACGTGTAATTAGAAAATTTGCGCGTACCCCTAATACGGCGAATCGATCGCATTCACTTTTCCAATAATAATTCGAATAATTGTGCAATCGACGAGAAGTTAATAATAATTTGGCATCGATTACGACACACATACATGGTTTTTCTCTCTCAATTCGCTACTTGCGAAACGCGTTGCGATTAGAACATTTGATCGAGTGCTAGACTCTCGTTGCGAATGTGAAACGAGACGCATAGACAAATGCGGCCGAGTGTGCGGAGAATACGCTTTGCGATGTTTCTACTGTTTTGTTACTATGTTCCATACGTTTTGGGAATCGCCGTTTTACACACACACACACACAGACAGACATAGAGACGGGAAATTACAGAAATTTATGATTTTGATGTGTGAAAATCTTTTCAAGCAAAAAACATTGAAAAAAATCGCAATGAGAGGCGGTCGGACGCAGCGCATTGTGTGTATGCTTCTGTGTACACAGCACCCCTTTAAAAGGGGCGCATTGCACCGGAGGCGGACTTCGATCGCATGCAACAATTGCTCGACTGGGCGTGGCCTCCGCCGCGACGATACACATATGCGATGTTCGGGCGCTTTTGAGCGCGGCGATCGAAGCGCGAGTCGGGCGAAAATTGCGCGTAGCGTTTGAAGCAAGTGAAAATCGGTGAGCGGTAAAACGCGAAAGCGCCGCTTCGCAACAAAACCGAAGCGCGAACCGATCGCGAGCAGAGGCGTGTCCGCAGCGCGCCGCCTGTCGGCGACACAGCCGTGGCGCTGTGCAGCGGCGAGCGTAGGGTGTGTCTCCTGTTCTCGAGTCTTGTTCGTAGAGACGACGCTTTCACTGTTTGCGAATTACCACTTTGTGATCGCATTTCTCTCTCTTCTCTCTTCTCGATTTTCACCACCGTTCGTTCGCTATTTTCGTGTGTGTTTCAGTTTCGACCGGAAAGTAGTGTACGAAAAGCGAACAATTTCGCAGTGAGGTGAGGTGAAGAAATGAGCGAAAAAGCGGCGAGCAACGGTCACGCGGAAGTGATTGAGGACGATTTGGACGGAGAGCAAGCGAAGGGATCGATTCGACCGCCGGACATCGAGCAGGACATGAAAGAGATGGAGCGTAGGAAGCGAGTGGAGATGATTATGAATAGTCAAGTGTTTCGTGAAGAATTGGAACGCATAATCGAATCGCAGCTGAACGAGGGCTATCTGCCCGCGAGTCTCTCCGCTTTGCAGCAAGTCACTGAATTGCTTCTGCCGTCGTCCGCACGCAACTCAGTATTAGCGCGCTCCGGGCATCAGGCGACACCGGTGAATGATATTCGCGGTGTGGACGCTTTTCGCTACGCGAAAGGCGAGAAGCTGCTTCGATGCAAATTGGCCGCCGTCTACAGACTCGTCGATCTTTACGGTTGGTCGGAAGGCATCTACAATCATATTTCTGTAAGTGCCATGTTTCGCTGCACTCCTCACTTAACACTCGCTCTCTTCTCTCGCCGCAGGTGAGAGTTAGTCAAGATGCGGAACACTTCTTAATCAATCCTTTCGGACTTCAGTATCACGAAATTTCAGCCTCCTCCTTGCTCAAAGTGGACATGCAGGGAAATGTCATCGATCCGGGCTCTACCAATTTCGGTTTCAACAGGTATTATTTCTCGCTTCTTCACTAATAGACAATTCATTTATGCGAAACCGATTGCTTATCGCAGAGCAGGATTTGTTCTTCATTCTGCGATTCATGCAGCTCGGCCCGACATCAAAGCCATTATTCACATTCATCATTCACCGTGCGTCGCTGTATCGGCGATGAAATGCGGTTTACTGCTAGCGAGTCAAGAAGCAGCTATTGTCGGTGATATTAGCTATCATGAATTTAAAGGTTTGCTCGTCGATGCGCAAGAACGTGAATTAATCGCGCGTAATCTTGGTCCATTCAATAAAGTAATTCAACACAAAACTAGTCTCGCTGCTTGCTAACTGTCAAAATCTTTATCTTTCCTGTAGGTGTTAATGTTGAAAAATCATGGAGTTGTCACTTGTGGCGAGTCTATTGAGGAAGCATTGTATTTGATGCAAAATGTTGTGTTAGCTTGTGAAACACAGATTAAGCTCGCCTCAGTTGGACTTGAAAATATTCACGTAATGTCGAAGGAAGCGGCCGAACAGGTTCGTTCTATTGTTTTGGGAGGAGGTACGCAGGTTCAAGGAAAACCTGAAGAAGCGACGGAAAGCAAAGGCAAAAGTGATGAAGAAACGGGAAAAGAAAAGCCACGAAAGTGGAAAGTATGGGATTTAGAATTTGAAGCACAAATGAGAATGCTTGACAATGCGGTAATTTTACATTCAAATTTTAAGTCACAGCTAATAATACACATTCTTCAGGGATATCGCACAGGATATCTTTACCGGCAACCATTGTTACGAGCTGATCAGCAACGAACGAAATACGATGTCGAAATTCCTCCTTCAGCTTCTTCATTAGCAGCTTATCTCGAAGAAGATAAATGGCTATCGCCGTTGAAAAAGCTGGTTGATGGACGTCGTACGCAAGATAAACTGCGATGGGTGAACTCGCCTAATAATTATCAGAAAGTGGAAGTAACCGAAACAGGAACTGCTGACCCGAAAAAAATAACTAAGGTACTCGAGACTAAGCAATAACTCATTTCTAACACTTTGGAACTTATGTCCACTCTTTGGATATTCGTTCTCTGCAAATTAATTATTTTACACTTCTACACGCGTCGGCTTCAAATTCAAAACCTTAATCTTTTAAATTTGCCTCGCTTGTATTCAATTAATTCACTTTTTCAAATGATATATTTGAAAATAAAAATTGTTTATGCATTAATTAAAATGTCTCGTTTCTAGTGGGTGCAAGAATCGTCGCCTTCTCATAATAACCCGATTAAAATAGAAAATGTCCATCAATTCGTTCCGGTGAACGCCGATCCTACTGAATTTAAACGCAAACAGAAAGAGGTTCGTCTCCATCAAATTAAATTAAAATTAATCGCGATATTTTTTCAATTTTTTATCAGATGAAAGCCGTGAGAATGCAAAACAAAATTACAAGTGGTCCTCAAAGTAATATTCTCGAAGGAGTAACTTGGGAAGAAGTTAAAAAAATGCAAGAGGATCAAAAACCTAGTGATCAAGTTGTGCTCGTCGGTGCTGCATCCAAGGGCATCATTCAACGCGAGTATCAACATAATGCTATGGTTTATAAGAGTGCGTACTCAAAGAATCCATTCGATAACGTGACAGACCAGGAATTAGAAGAATATAAACGATTGATTGAAAAGAAGCAAAGGGGTGAACCTGGTAAGAGCAATTTTATTTATTTTCCGCAGTTAATGAACTTCAATTCGCAGTTGACGAAGAGGTACCCGAACACGTTCGGCATCTATTATTGGAACCGGTGGCAGAGCAGCCACAAGAAGAGCAGTTACCTAGTCCTGTTGAGCATTATTCAAAATCGCCACAATCTCCACTTTCAGCTGACGAAGGAGACGGCGAAGGTGAGTATTCATTGTTAATTTCATATTGATCCAACGCTTGGGTGAATCTCTTGGTGGTGGAGTTATCTTTTATTTTCTCGTTTCTATTTTATTTGCACTTTTCTTCTTTCATCTTTCTTTTCTTCGCACCTTTCGCAAGGTTCGAAATCAAAAGCGATTCAAAAGCAAACAGAACCGCAAATAATAATCACATCGACACCTGAGGGTTAGTTTTTGGTTTCATTTTATTTACTTTGCACGAAAAACGGGCATTTTTCGTTAACTCATTGCCTTCCCGTGCATTTCGTCCTCCGAAACAAATTTCAACACTAACACTTAGCAATAGGAACGCATGTGTTTCGATTTATACAAAGCAGCAATTTTTTTTCCTTCTCAATTAGCGACTAAAACAAATAATCGTGTGAAGCGTTCGCATTCAGCACGTCTCGCTGCACAAGGTAATTGTATGCTTTATTGATTAATGTGTTTTCCATTCTTTTTTCCATGCTTACAATTACTTGTTGGATTACAATACAATTTTACACAATTCGTTTGTTGAACAAAAAAGAGTTTTCAGAATCGCAAAAGATGGAAGGTACACGATTGTCATTCAATCGAGAACAATTCAAGTTTGCGATTAGATTTTCTTTTTTCCACTCAATCAGCGATTGAATCAATATTTGAATCAATGAACGAACACACGCGAATCAAAGCGTTTTCAATTTTTTGTTCAAAAGCATGAAATATGCATCTTATTTGCATGCATATTATTATATAATCTTTCGCATGTTTCCGCTTATAGCTGCTGAAGACACTTACTTTGCACGTGATCGGAGATATCGATCAGAGCGCAGATCGAATCAAAGTTCGAGTAAGTTTACTCCTTGCTGCACATAGCTTTAGTTTTGTTCTTACATTCTATAGTTTTGAAAGTTTTGATAGTCGACTCGAGTAATTGAAAACTATCCTTTCCATTTATTCACTAATAGTACCACTTGAGACAACTTTCAAAACTTTTTTTGTTCGATGCGTGCTGTTGTCGTTCTAACTGTTTGTCTTGCATTTTGTAGTTTGATACTCATATTAATGGACTTAATTTTACTTTGTGACATTTAAAGTCATTCCTAATTTTTGTTTACAAACGCGTTCAGGTGATACTGCAATGAACGGTGAGACCGCGGCTGGTGATTTATCAGCAGCTTCGAGAAGCAGTAAAGAGGTTTGAAGTATTTTTTATCATATCTTGCTCTGACACTTTTCTTTTCCTTTCCCTCGCCGTCGCCACTTTTAGAGCTCCCCCGTGAAAGACTTGTCAAGCAGTGATAAATCATCGAAAAAGGATAAGAAGAAAAAGGGAATAAGAACACCATCTTTTCTTAAGAAGAAGAAATCGAAGAAAGACAAAGATCAAGCGTAGAGCATAGGTCTACTTCTATTTACATAGATATTATTATTAGAATTTTCGAAAAGTTTTAAAAGGAAGGGCTAAAACGTGAACAGAATGCTTCGCCATTTTCAATTGAATATACTGCCACCGAAAAAGTTTTTAAAGCAACTTTTACTGCAGAATCGTTTCACTTTTGGAAGACTTAAAGTGCACATCTTTCAAAAAAGAAGAAGCTAAAAATATTGGCAACGCGAGAAATACTCCTTCCAAAAATTGTCACAGAATTAATGATTCGCCAATCTGTTGTGTTTAACGCTTCACGTCTGTTGTATAATTTTTACTGTGCATATTGTGCGCTTTATTGTTCGAACGGAAGGAGGATCGAAAGGAAGCGAGCAACGAATAATGGCATCGCTTAGAAAAACATCGTTTTGATAATAATTGTTATTTTGATAACGATATTTGCAGAAACAAAATTTAATGAAGAGTTCAACATTTTTGCTTCGCGAAATGAACGTGCTTCAAATTCAAACGAGTTGGTAGTTATTGAAGTTAGATACAAATAGATAACAAATTCTCGATGCTGATCTCTCTTTGAGTTTTGACACGCGTTTCAATGACAGCTATAATTTGAAATTTTAACCGTTGCGAAATTTTTTTATCATAGTTTTATTAATCAAGTTTTGAAAATGTGAACTATTTACCCAATTGATTAAAAGAAATTAGGCAGCAATTAGTTGTTTCAAAAACTTCATAGTGTAGCGCACTATTTGAATTGAAGCAAAATCAATTTAACTTGTAAAGAAAATCGACTATAGTTGATAATATAAAAGCCACTATTTGTTTTCCTGTTTTCTTAGGGTCAATTTCAATCTTTCACACTTAAATTCTTGTATTTCTTTATTTTGCAATTGATGACACGATTTAATCGTATTATGTTTGTTAGGTGTGCACCTTAAAGTTTTGCGTTCAAAATCGAGCGAAAGCAAAGCAAAACGAAAAAAGCAGCGCTTCATTTTTCAAGTCATTAAAGCTAATTAACACCTTTCATTATAAACCTTAATAAATGTTTAATTTGAACGAGCTGTTTGTTCTTATTCGAATTCAATTTTTACTGCTAACTCTCTTGATAAATTGTTAAAACTTATTAATTAATCAAGATTATATAAAGCTATGCAATTATCGGCTCACAAAATTTAATTGAAACGAATTCAAATTCATGTTTTCAAAGTGGAGTCGCTTTAAAAGCAAGCTGAGGTAAATATAAATTGTGACAAGTTTTTTTAAACGTTACACTTGAAAAATGAGAAACTTTCTTTCAACCGTTAATTCAACATATTGAAAGTGAAAAAAGCAAAATTACACATCATTTGACTTGACGATTTAATCGCTTGAATTCAAAATCAAAGCTTAAAAATAAAAAGTCAATAAAGTTAAGATAATGTAAACGCAATGAAAAACAAAGTAAGTCGCACTTAACACCCTTCGAACTGGCCATGAAATGTTGGCATTCGAATGTTTGGCAAATGCTTTAACAAGCTTCCTTCAGATGCGATTCTAATTCGACAATAAACATAAATCGTATCTTGTAAATTCCTCTTTTCTTATCTTAATTTCTATAGCGAAATTATTGCGCTAGTTTTCTCGCTAGTTTTTTTTATGTATTTCGAAGTTATGAGCGTTTTTATTTTCAATTAAATAATGAGTGAACAATAAAACTTCTTTAAATTCAGTTTATAACTTGCCTTTCATACATTTTAGATTTTAAACGCTTTCTCTTCTTATCTAATTTTTGGTTCTTAGTGAATATAAACACTCCATTGGGTTAGATTAAATTAACAACTAAAATTATTTATCTTTATTTAAACATTATATTCTATATTTATTCTTTATTTAAATCAATGAAAAGCTTGGCGAATACTTCACTATAGTATTTTTATTGCCAGTGTAGTGCAACTTCCTTGTGACTGAAGTGTCGAGTGCAGTTTCGATGCGAGAGTATTCAAAAGACGGCGAACGAGTTAAACGAAACGATTCAATCTGACCAACTTGAACGCAACTTTGTCGCTTTTCTCGAATTTAAAATAACGAGGCAAAGGGTGTGGGTGTGAAACCGAACATTTGTTTTATTTGTCGAACAAAGAGGGCGCTTTTTACTAGTAAACTCAACTGCTTTAAACGTGAAACTTTTATTATTTTTAACAAATTTTTTGAATGCATCTTTATATGTGCAAATATGAGTGAAGTACAGATTCTGTACTACAGAATATCTAATTGCAGTCAAATTGCGTTCATTTAACGGTTTTTCAAAATGATATACAAAAAAAGGTAAAATTTCATCTCTCCATCCTCAAATTATTATTTTTTTCTGCAATATTCACGCAACATATTCTTTAAGAAAAACGGCTTACAACTATTTTATCATTTCAAACAAGAAGTTAAAAATAAGAAGTTAAAAATTTGCAATTTTAATAAATTTGAAAATAAAGAAATCGAAATTCAAACAAAAACAATTTTTTTAGAAGCAAATAATGAGTATAATTTTTGTGTTGCTACTGCAGAACAGTGTTTAATTGTACTCTGCCGGAAACATAGATGATAGCAAATTGAATAATCGCAACAAATAATATGCACCAAAATGATGGGCAAACCATTGCTTCTACACCTCCTTTCATTTGGTCTATCTTTGGCGCGTTTTTATCTTTATTTTCATCTTCATCATTTGGAAGAGGATAGACTGGAGGCCCGGCATCTGGACCATCTCTCGCCTTAGCATGAGGCGCCGGCTCAGCTTTCGCTTCTCGTTTGAATAATTGTTCCGAAAGGCCGTTTGATTTCATTCTCATCGCTTCAATAACTAGCAAGAACACACCGCAGATCACAAAAATGTAAATCTTTTTCATTTCGTTTTTCGTGATAAGCGCTTTCAATAAAATCGCAAAGCGTTTGAGCGTTTAAAAAACAAATTTGAAGCAAGACGATCACTTTGGAACAATTTTTGTGATAAAAAGTTTTGGGATAATCTATTTTAAGATTGATTTCTCGTTCACTATTATTGAGAGCTGCGTGCTTTCAGAACAATTGAATAGGAAACGTACGAAACATTTTCGGGAAGAGTTTTAAACGGCAATATACGGATTTTCATTAGATACGATTAAAAATTTCATATTATGCCATCACCAGCAGAAAAACAAAATCACCTCAAGAAAAGCTGAATTCACAATTGACACAAAAATTTAAATAAATGAATGATTCACCCAACTAGCCAGTACCTGAACGAAAATTTTCGAAAAAGCGTACTTCTAAAACTTCAGCGAATAAACAATTAAGTTAATTTTCGCTTTGTCTTAAAGCTCAAGAATATTTCATATCTGTCAAATTAGCGGGCACTTCGAACGCGGCTGTCGTTGTATTCGAAAACTTTTTTGTTTCTTGGAAAATTTTCTTGATAAAATTTTTTAAAATTTTCTAAATTTTTATTTCGTCACTATTGCTGTAACTTACGACAATTAAAAAAATATCTTTAATTATTTCGGAACAAATTAAAAATGATACGAAAATTAAGAATTAAGAGAAAAGTAAATTCGCGCGAAAGTTGCGAACATCGTTTTAGTAGTCTTCATAACTTTGTTTACCGTTTCCGTAGTAACCGAACACATGTTTCGCARCACTTTTGCCTTTTAAATTTTGAATTTTTTAATTTTTCGTTTTTTAAAAGAAAACGACTGCTTTTTCGAAGACAGCGGTTTACATTCGCTCTCTTTCGTTGTAAGTACAAAACGAAACAAACAATTCATTGGTTTCTCAATCCTTGAAGCGTAAACTGAAAGTAAAAAGCGAAGAAAATGTCCGCTTTGCGTTTCGTTTTRTGCACGAAATTAACTCAATTTAAACAGGTATTTTGTTTATATCTTACTTGAGATTAAATATGCTAAATCCTGAAAATTCATTTCTTACAGTTTCATCCATTTATTACTTCCAATGGTTCAATTGTACGACAATTGAGTTCTGCGCTCGAAAAGGTGAAACGTGAAGAAACTAATCTCTCGTCGCGTGTGATTATAGTAGATGAGAAAGAGAAAAAGCGAGAAAAAGATGAGCAGATTTGGAAAACAATTTATAAATTGAGGATCTTAAAGCATGGACAGCGTATTTCCAATTTAAAACTTTTAAACGCCTTTTTTCTAAGCATCTATACACCACTTTCAGTATACTCATATTATGTCGGTGAAATGACCAGAAACGAGGTTTTAATTTCAGTCGGAGCCGCATCACTCTTTTTCGCTCTGTTATCTCTGTATGGAACCTTTTTTCAAAGATTAATTTGCTTTATTTACGTCAACGAAACAAACACAAAAATTAAGTTTGCTTACTATTCATTTTTTGGAAGACGATATGACGATGTTCACGATATTAAAGACGTAGTTCCACTTTCAGTAAGCAACGAAGAAATAAATGATTTATTCTGTAAAGTAGAAACCACTAAAGATCGTAAAAATTGCTACTTTATATCGATCAAAAACGGCTACATTTTAGATGAAGATAAATTTTTGAGTATTTTCAAAACTCTGGGAAGAAAAGAAGACTAAAGAAATATTCTTTGTTATTAAAATCTTTGTATATAATATAAAATGCGTATTAAAAATAAATGAATCGTAAATGGGAAACTCGCAGGTATTTATCTTTTGTCTTTCTCTCTAGAGATTATTTTTCTGTTTACAAAACTCTTTCGAATTGAAAGTTTCTCTTCCTTTGTAGGGTCGAGATTTTTGAAAATTTCCCAATTTTGAAAAAGTGTCCCAGTGCAGACAAGGCAATATAAACTTCATAATTAGAATAAAATCAATCAGACCCATTGTTATGTATTGAAGCATGTTTTAATTGATGAGAAAGATTTTTGGGGAGAGAATACTTTAGTGTTGAAGAAATGAAGAAAAAAGTGACTTTCGTTTTAATTTTATTGAAAAAATTAAAAAATTCACAATTTCAATTTTGGACACTTCTCAACAAGTTAATATTTATCGTACATAGTTTAAATTTTATTTGAAAAATATTTTTCGATAATAAAAAGTCAAACTTTTAATTCATTTAAATTTTGCTTTGCTCAAATCGGCTTAAAGCGTTATAGATTATTGTTATTTGCTGAAAATAAATTACATTTTGATGGTTCCAACGCATTCACAAATTCGTTTCAAATAAATTAAAACGTGAAAATAATTAAATGAATGGAGCAAAAATGAATAAATTATTTCCACTTTCAGATTGATTGTCCCTTGACGCTTTCTAAAAACGCGAGCTTAGCAAACGATCCCCAATTTTCGAGACCATTCCTTCGTTTGTGTTTGAATCTGAATCAATTTTCTCTTTTTTTCACTTTTCGACAAAAACGAGACGAAGATTTATATTCTCGGAAAATGGACGAATACGCCATCGTTAACAAGAGTTCGTTGAAATTGAAAGGCGATCATTCGTTCAAAAAGTGAGTTTTTGTTTTTCATTTCATTCGTTTTCAATTAATTTTTTATCACTTTTCTTTGCAATTGTTTTGTTTTTAATTTTTTAGAAAAAAGAAAAAGAAGAAAATCGATGAAAAACTTATTGCCGAAGAAATGAATAAAGCAAAGGTGAATGATGCGGAATCCGATAATTCGATTGATTCGAATGACAATCGTAATGGCATTGTTTTAACCAAAGCTCAACACTCGTTTTTGAAAAAACAAGAAAAAATGGTAAGTTTTAAGCGATTTCTCCATTCATTTTTTGTATTTTCAATAATCTTTGTTTTATTTATTTTACTTAAAATATAACGAAAATGAAAATAAACTTGAACGAAAGATAAAGCGCGACAAATGTCAGATCATTAAACGCTAATTAAAAGTATTGAACATTTTTTTCTCATATTAATTTCTAATTGATCGAATGAGTGAGGATGCCCGGGGCTTTCCTCAAAATTTTCTCAATTGTACCCTTTCAAAAATTATTTGACTTATAGAGTCCATTTTTGAGGGTTTAAATTAGTGTTGTGCTTAAATGAATGCATTCACGAAACATTCACGTTTGCATTCACATTCACTTGCAACAATATTGTATTCATGAATGCATTCACGAAAATTCTAATTAAACGATAACACATTCGTGATTTTAAAATTACTACAAAAAGCGAAAATTGACTTCATGGGTGCACAAATATTATTCGATTAATTCGGAGTAAACATATGCAACGTGCAACCTTTGTGAAGAGACAAATATAAAATATTCAGACAAAACTCTTATTTATTAAATCATCTAAAAAAGATTTACTTTAATTTATAAAATAAAAAAGTTACTTTTCCTATTAAAAAGTTAAATTTAATGTTTATCTTAAGATTATTTTTACGTGAATGCAACGTGAATGCATTCATTTGTTCGTGAATGTTTCGTGAATGCCGCATTCACATTCATTTTCGCATTCATTTTCACAACACTAGTTTAAATTGTCGGAAATTAACCGTTTTGGAGATATAGGCAAAAGCTCTAAAATTTTAAAAAAATTCATTTTCGGCCTAATCTCATTTGAACACTATATGGTGAAATATAGCCTATATAGGATACTTAATTGTAGAATTCATTTTTGTTCTACATTCAAGACTTTAAAATGAACCTTTTTTGACATAATGGCCAAAATTCAATTATGAAAAAAATTATTTTAAAATTTTTAACATGAATAACAATTGAAATAAACATAATATCTAGAACATAATTAGTTTTAGAATTTTAAACAAACTTTATTAAATTTAACATGGGTTGAGATTTTATTCCGCAATTGAAAATAAATTTTTGCCATATACTTGATGTTAAAGTTTGCACACGAATAGCTAGCTCCTCTTTACGAGCAAAATTCCAAACTATGATTGAATTAATTCTCAATTCACATAAAGAGTGAATTCACATTTCACACTTAATTTACTTTCTCAATACTGAGTTTTCAAATTTTATAATTTTGGCCTTCTTTAAAGAAAGGTTTATTTTAGAATCTTGAAACCTTTAAAAATGGATTCTACAATTAAAATATCTTACATTGGGTACATTTCAACATATAATGTTTAAGCGAGATCAGAACGAAAATGAATTTTTTGAAATTTTATAACTTTGGCCTATATCTCGAGAACAGTTAATTTCCGACAATTAAACCTTCAAAATTGACTCTACGGGTTAAATAATCTTTAAAAGAGTAGACATTTGAGACAATTCTGAAGGGATATCCCGCATCCTCAGATTCGACCTTTTAGTTTAATTAATCAATAACATTTAATTATCTTGATTTTACTGACCTAACTTCTGTCCTGTTTTGCCGTTATTTCTCTGTATTTGTTTTTGTTAGATTTTACTAACGACTCTGAAGACTTATCTCTATTATATTTAGTTCTATTAATTCATTTTGATTTTACAGCAAATGGAGAGAGTAATTCAAAAAGCAACAAAAACGCATAAACAACGCGTTGAAGTAAGTTATTTAGTACTTACAATGTTTCACAACCTTTTTATTTGAATATCAGGAATTTAATCGACACTTGGATTCACTTACCGAACATTATGATATTCCTAAAGTCAGCTGGACTAAATAAACTGTGTAAATATAAAAAAAAATTCGAAAAAAGAAAACAAATGGTGGGTCTAGAACTTTATTCCATTCGTAATTAATTTTACTCTCATTTCTTTGTTATTCTAATTTTATCTTTATTGTACATTTTTTCATCAGAATAAAAATATCACTTCATTCTTCTTGACTACTGCCAACAGTTCCGAAAGTTTTCAAAAATTTATCTTCATCTAAAACGTTACCATGCCGAAGCGAAATAAAGTATTTCGCTTGAAGATCTCTTGTAGTTTGCACTTTACAAATGAGATCGTTTAATCTATCGTTGCAATCTGAAAGCGGTATGATTTCTTTAACATCATAAATATCGTCTTTTCGTTGGCCCCAAAATGTTAAATGAGCAAATTTGACTTTAGTATTTGCTTCGTTGACGTAAACAAAACCAATTAATTTTTGAAAAAGGTTGCCGTATATATAAAGCATTACAAGAGCGAAAGATGCAACTCCAATTGCTGCCATGCATTCGTTTAGAGTGATTTCATTGATGTAATACGAATAGATCGAAAATGGCGTCAAAATGCTAACAAATACGGTTTGAAAAAGCTTTAAACGAACAATGAAGCGTCCGTGATTTATTGGCCTTAGCTTATAAATTGCTTTCCATTTTTCCTCATCTTTTCCTCCCTCAGACTTGTCTCTGATGTTAATCACACGCGATAAGAGATCAATTTCTTTGCGCTTTAACTTTTCGAGCGCAGAACTCAATTGTCGTACAATTGAACCATTGGAAGTAACAAATGGATGAATCTGTAAGAAATGAATTTTCAGGATTTAGCA
>NCKU01001541.1:0-24829 GCA_003675995.1 Dinothrombium tinctorium | reverse complement strand
ATAAAACGACTTTTCAAGAGTTACCTAATGAAAGTAATTCGAATGTAAAACTATCTAAACCGCCTTCAAAGATCTGCAGCAAGAATAATTTGTAAAAACACCGGTGAAAGTTCAACTAACCTGTTCAAAGATCTGAAATGGATGCCTTTTCTAAATAATGTCCAATTTTTCTCCTTTACATTCATTCACAAAAATATTCCTTGAATTCTCTATAAACTGGTAAATTTAAGCTTGAGATATGAGAGAAAACTCTTTAAAAAATGACAAAGATAATCAAACAATTCGAGTTTTCACCCTGTATTTTGAATAATTGAGTTTGTAAATACAACTTTTCTTCTTCAGCATATTCCTTTTGACAAATATTCTATGTAGTGATTGTATCCTTTTCTGGGAAGAATTCTTTGAAAGTTTAGCAATTCAAAGTGAAAGCGAACACATAAAGTTGTGGTCCATTTATATTCTTTGTATACTGAAATTTAAATTCACGAATCTATTCATTTCAAAATTTGCTTTTTTTACGCGAATTTCTTTTTATTTTTTCGTCACAAAGATATGGACTGAAAAGTACAAATGAAATTGAGGTCATTTTTTATGGTCGTGCAAATTTGCTGCGATGAAGCAAAATGATTTTATGGCTTTTACGGTTTTTTTTCTTCACAATATCTGCTTTTGAAAATTTTTTTTCAAAAGCTAGCGAAAAGGCACAAAAGACGAAGCTGAAAAAGCGCTGAAGTCTCGTTTAAATCTCAATACATTTCTTCACTTTTGAATTATCTTTTCGAATTTTGGCTCAATTCAATGTGAGTTTAAATTTTGTAGTCGTGAAAGGAAAAAATGAATTAATTCGATTAATCAAGCTTCAAAAATGAAATTTATGAAAATTTGAAGTTAAATTTGGAACTTTGGCGTGTGACAGAAAAAGGACACGCCGGGCATTCAAATGTCAGTTACAAGGCTTTGAAATGCAAACCTTTTGAAAGTAAAAGACTGCTCACAGTATCGATGAATGGCTTGAACGATGCTTTACCATTCATCTCTTTGCTTTCAGCTCGCATTCACCATTTATGCGAAAAGCGATGTCAAGAGAGGAACTCGTGTTATTGATCTCAGAATTCTGAATTCTTCGACAGGAAACGACTAGTAGCTGATCGAATTAACAGAATATGAAAATGAAAGCGAACGAGTTCTAGCAGCGGTCAGGGGTTTGACCGTTGGAGAATGAAAGTGGACTACTCGGTTAAAGGAGCTTTAGAGCCGCTCATTTACGTTATTGTGCTCGAAGTTGTTCGCCAGAAGCTAATGAAGAGCATTTATAAGTTTTGGCTTGCGATGAATAAGCTTTGTGCGACGCTCAATGCGCAAACCTTTTCACCGTGAAATCCATTTTCGTAAACTATTAATGGGTTAACTGATCTGTGAACTATTTCATTTTGCTGAATTCTAAAAGTGCACTTGAAAAAGCGCTTTAAGCTTGCACAAGTCGTTCAAGTGTTCAAAGCGTGTTCTTCACACTTTTGAGTCAAAATTTTCGAGCAATTAAATCATCGCTTTGTAACTTCGTTTAAGTTTCTGTTCCTTTTAGATTAATTTCCTTTAGAATTTCAAAATTAAGACTGAGTACGGCTATATTCACCCTTTTCAAAAAGATTCTCGTTTCGAATCGAAGTGAATTTTGTCAATCGATTGAAGATGTGAATAGTTAATATTCTTTGCTTCTCTAAATAGAATCTCAATCTATTGAAACTTGAAAAATTCTTTCTAAAAAACGAAAATTTAGAAACGAATTTTTTAATTTTTGCTTTCAAATTTACCGTATCGGCAAAACATTCTTTAAATATGAAGCCAAATGATTGAGAATCGCTGCTTGATCTCGATGAGTAAAGAGAATATGACCAAAAACTTAAATTAAATTTGAAAGAAAACATTCTAGTGAAGCCAATGAAATTCGAGTAAACACTCAACATTCGGCTGATCTCAACGTGTTTATTTTCTTGGAGCAACTAAAACCCACTTCATCTTAAATTCTTGAAAATTGAAAATGCTAAAGCAGAGGCAGCGTCTGGTTTTACATTCGCTAATCTTACAAGAGTATGAGTGAGTGGTTTTTTAAGCGAAAGGATTGTTAAGACTTTCTTCGAAGACAAGAACGCGAGGAGCCTTTGACCCCAGAAAGAAAAGCTTTATTTCTAAGGATTGTTAAAGCTCAGTGAAAACTTGTCGAAATCATAGAAATTTAAATTTTTAAAGAAGAACCCTCGAGTTGTTGTTTGCCATTCCGCTTTTGAAAATGTCGATTGTGCCTTGTAAGAGCCAAGAGAAAGATATTCCTCCGCAATCGGTGGAATAATTGAAAATGAATTTTTTTTTGAGTTCAAATCGCAAGCTACATTAAGTTTTTTAAATGTTGTTTGTTGAGCGCCGAGTCGACATTTCCTGTTTACGAACCAAATTTTCGATAATGGCTTTTATTTCGTAGCGATTGCCGCATTGTCTCACCTCTCCCCGTCCTCATCCCGATCCGTTATTGTCTCGA
This sequence comes from Dinothrombium tinctorium, assembly GCA_003675995.1. NCBI lineage: Eukaryota > Metazoa > Arthropoda > Arachnida > Trombidiformes > Trombidiidae > Dinothrombium > Dinothrombium tinctorium. The sequence continues at coordinate 22,296 of NCKU01001541.1, read as the reverse complement.
AAGCCACGAATTTCACAAAACGGGCGCTTTCTCGATTGCTTTTTCGACCACCGCGTTTTTAATTTTAAATGCTCGAGCATTGCCGAGGAGCGCATAAAAATTTACGCTTCCACTTGATCTGCAAACAACCCTTTCGCGTTTTGCATTAAACTATTTATTGAAAACGAGAGAGAAGATAAGAAAAAAAAAGTTGCCGGTGTGCAGCGAGCGATTAGGTGAGGCGAGAGGGCAGGTGAGCGCTGCTTTTGTCCTTTGTGCTCCGCTGTAAAAATAAAGAAATGGCAAAGATTTTGTTGCTTGTGCGCTAAAAAATTGTATTCATTATGAATTATGAACCGTTTCCCACTTTTTAGAACTAAAACGAGGGCTTTATCCGATATCAGCTTTTGGCAAGCAGTGAATGCGTACAATAAGAAAAATATTACATCAGTTCGGAGAGCGAGAGAAGGAAAATATATGACCAACTCACTCTTTTCCTCGCACGCAGCTTTCTTTGATTTCTTTACCTTCGCAAAGAAAAAAATATTTTTTTACTTGCGTTACGTTACCTATCGACAATGTGGACACGAAGCAAATGATTGATCGCATTGTGTACATCGCTTTTTTTTGCAGGTGCATTACAAAGACTGTTGTGGTTGTTGGTCAACGCCTAGGCCATTGGAAGCAAACTATCACCCATACAATTTTTTTTGTCCCCTTTTCTTGCGTTGCCAAACTTTTTTTTCGAACTGATCGCTGACGTACACAACCCTCCATTTCTCGGCTTCTTTCGATTCTCGCTTGAAATTGAATTTTGCAAAAGTGAAAGTTTCGCCAGTCAAACTCGAGTGCGACACTATTCAGGCAACGAACGTTTCAAAGCTTTCTATGTTCACATTGAGTTTGTTCGTGTCCGCGAAAATAATCCTTATCGCTCAGACAAAGTGCGGAAATCCGAAATGAAGCGACGCTTTTTTCACTTTAGCCGTAAGAATTGTAATGATGCACAGCTAACAATTGTGTCTAACCCGGCGCTTTAATTTTACCATTGCGAACTATTTCGCTTTTCCGCACTGTTGTTCTTTTCGCGGTCTACACGTCTTTAGATGGGAAAGATTCGCTGAGCTGCTTACACCGATTTTCATTCGAGATCTCGGTTTTTGCCAGTGCCGCCATTTAATCGAAGAAAGCATCTCTATACTCAATACGCGCGCTTTAAAAAGGTTTCTCAGGCTTTTAATTTACAGAAAAAAAGTTTGAGCTGTTTTCCCTCGGCGGTAGTACAAGTGAAAAACGTTTCACTTTGGTCGCACCTATGTTAAATAATATATGCGACACTGAATAGCGTTGAATTTCATCCATAAAAGTAGTTTAATGAATAGCATTGTGTGTTCAGCAAAGAGTTGCATTCCGAATATTAGCATGTCGAATTTGCGGTTAGCTGCCTTCGGGCGAACGGAAGTCTCCATTTTTCCTTTAGAGAGCGTGAAATTTCTCATTCTTATTTTCAATGAGTGGCCACATTGTGCCATTCATTTTCACCCTTCTCCATTGATTATTGTAACATTAAAGAGATTTTGCGAAGATTTAAAATTATTTTTTTAATGCAAAGTAATTTTCATCTTAAAAAAGTGGACCAAAAAAAGCTCAACTTATCTGATTTATGTTGAAAGAAAGCGATTTGTAAAAATTTTTCTCGCATGAACTGATTTCACCGCTGTCAATAGTTAAATAATCACATACAGTGAGCACATATTTGCGGTTGTTTTTTTAACTCTCCATTTGTAATCGCTGTTTGTTGCACAAAACTTTTCCGCTTTCTCAATAAGCTACAAAATTCACTTTTACGAATTCATTCACGAAAACGAGCCATTCATAGCTACAAACGTGCAATTAGTTTTTTTCTTTCTAATATTTTACGTGTAATTTGAAATGGTTAAGCAAAAACGCATGTAAACCATACCGCTGACAATGGATGCGTGTGGGGGCGATTGACAGATGGTTTGCTTTTTTAGCCATTCTCATAGGCTTGTTACAATTATTTGCGCAATAAGTGGACGAAAAAATATTTTGAGTAAAGTAAAGCTCGAAATTTTTACAATAATCACGCGTACAGAAAGAAACTCACAGAGTAAAGTTTGAGAACAGGAAACTCATTTTCGCTCTTTTCCTGTCCAAATCGCCGAAAATTGGCTGTGAAGAAATTTCCCACTTTCCCAGTTCGGTCAAAGAGTCGAACTTTTATTTTTGCAGCGTGTGTTCAAAGGATTTCAGTGCGTGTGAATGCTTTCGCGAAAAAAAAACTCACGCAAAGTGTACAAAAGATTTGGCGAGTAGAGCTTGTGTCAACTTCGCTCACTTTTTGCGGCCATTCAGTTCGCTTATTTACTTTTATGAGAGGAAAAAACGAAGCACGTGTAATTATTGACACGCAGCTTTCGTTTGTCGCATGCGACCAGTAAATGAAGTGAAAGTTGAGTTTATGGGAAATTTAATGATAATGCTTTGAATGAAGTGTGTCTCGATTGTCTTCAAACGGCACGCGACCACTAGAAGCTGTCAACGACTCTTCTTCAAGATTTTATCAATTTTCTCGCTTTGTTTGACTTTCACTTTTTTTTCCTTTTTCATATAATTTACAAAGCAAAAATAAACTGAACGCTCTCTAAATTTTGATTTCATTTTAAAGCAGTAGAATTCTAAAAAAGCGAACAAATACAGGCGCAATGGACATTGGAGCAATGCGAACGGTGCACGTTGCAGCGTTACGTAAGAATCCATCTGTCACAAAGTAATAGCAGATCGCCACGATACAATCTCGAAACGCACGATTTTATTCGGTGATTGATTGTTTCGTCGTCAAAGAGATGTTTCATTGCTTTATCCATTAAAATTTATATTTATGATAAAAGCATGACTTTCCCATGTTTTTAGCGTTCGCAAATCTCTTAATGCTAATTGTGTGTCGAATGGGCGAACGAAATGAAATAATTTTCACTGTGCGTGCATGTGAGAGAGAAAGCGAGAGTTTGGACGCGCGCTTCGTTTTCTCACCCATCACAAGGGTTATTTCACACTTGAGTCCTGTAAATCTGTAGATTATTACCAGAGATAAGGCAGCTCTTCGCCCTTTGGCGGGTAATGTTTTTAGTTTCACTTTTTAACGTCTTTTTTTAAGCTTTATTCAAACTTTTGTCAGATTAGTCGAGAAAAACAGCGCGAAACGGGAACGCGCGCTGATCCTGGCTTTATTGGCACGTGTCGTTTTGACATCTCGCGCTTACGTCCAGTTTCGAAAGTGGCGTAAAATCGCAGCATTAGAATTGGTTTTGCAAAGCAAAACGCCCGCTAATCTTTTAATTATGACATTACATTTGAATTCAAGCCGCGTATCGCTTCATCACTCATGCCTTCCGTTTCCTTGCTGCATACAACAATCGCGTCAAATTCATTCGTATTCATTGCGATCATCAATTTTGAACTTCTGATTAAACACGATGAATATCACAATTTTTCACACTTCGTACGTCAAATACTTTCATCAAGGCATCGTGTGAAAATTAAAATTTAGCGCGTACTGCTTAGAAAATTTTCAAAATTTTCGATGTTTGTGCAAAAACAAAATGCTAATCAGTAATTGTTCGATTTAATTTAATTTAATTTAATTCTATTGTGATAATCGAACAAAAAAATTACCTAAAGGCGATTATTATCACCTATAATAATTGTGAGCAATAAAAATATGAATTAATGCTTTAAAAACTTGGCACGTTTAATAAAATTTATTGCTTAATACTCATCTCGTAAAACGAAATGAAAAGTTTCGAGTGCTTATTTAGTTTATCAATTTCAGAAATTTCCAATGTAAATAAGCTGCAGCAATAATTCACATGGCGAGGAATTATTTTTTTAGCATTTACAATTCGTAAATTCACATTGCAAATAGTGATCATCGATGAAAGCCAAGTTTAGAGAGCAAAATTTTCAATCAAAATGCAAGAAATAATAATTGAGAGTGCATTTGAAGAAAAAGCGAGATGAATGCATCTGTTATCCTTCCATCACCAGAGTGATGCCAATTGCGTTAAAACGTGGGCACAGCGCGTGTAGCCACTTTTCGCTATTTGTTATTAAGTATATACCGCCGGCCGAACTGCTTATCGCATTTCAATCGAGCAAAATTTCGCCGTACCCTTTTGGTTGGTAGCCGTTCGCTCGCTACCCTTTTTCTCGTTGCGTCGAATGAAAAGGGTTCTTGCATATTGAATTGCAAGCAAAGCGGCACTTTACAGACATATAAATTGCACTTTCATAAAATTGCTCCTCCATTAATGTCATTTGTATACCGAGGACTGAGCTTGAAAAGCTTCTTCAAGTCGAATGCCTCTTTTATAAAATTCAATCTCAAGAAACAACCGTAGGAATAGTGCATTACGGGCAATATACGAGAGAAGCCCGTCGTCGGAAGGGGCCAGAATCGGGGACGCAAGTGTCACCTTTAGCCGAGCTCCAACCAAGTCTGAATCGGGGGACTTTTCACTACTTTGGAGGCGGTTCGTTGCCAGAGACGGGGGTCACTTTCGTATAAATGTGCCTCGTTTTAAGGACAAACTAAAATAGTTGTAAACGCCACCAAAGCTAGAACTTTGCTTATTTTTTGCATAATAGCTTTCAGTATAAAAAGAGCCCCGAAATCCATTAGTGCCTTGTGCCCTTAACTCTATTGCTGCACGGTGCATAACTGGCTTCACCTGCCTTCCTTCGGAACTCCGTGCCTTTGCCATCGTTTGGAACTATTATTTTCAATAAAGCTAAGGTAAGTCGTTTCTTCTAAATTCTATCTTAGCGAGCACCGAAATTCAGCTTGAAATACGCTTGGGCATCTCTTTTTCGACGATTTCATTAAATTCAGACTAAAATTTAACTTCAAACTTCAAAAATGTTTTTCGCTTCACTGCAAAGCAGCAAGTTTTTGCGCTTCTAAATGTTGATTTTAAACACGCTTTACAGTCGAGAAAAAAATGAATTTTAGATCGTTTTCAGAGATCGCTGCTTTATTCTAACACGCTAAACGGTAAACAGAGATTCGCCATGTGACGAACGCATTGTATAGACTTTGGGCAGCAAATGGCTGTAGGCATTAGAAGCTGAAAGCGCTGAATTCGAACAATACTCCGTGTGAATGCATTAATACTTTTTGCGATCTTCAAAGACGGGATAATGTCAGTCATTTTTGTCAGGCAAAAACTCCCATTCGACATAATGGGCAAATTATCTGCACACCATTTTTAACAGTGACCACAACAATGTTCGGGTCGATGTTCGATGGACATGTGTCATAAATGTGTATTTATTGTGCTTAGCGCAGCTTTCAGTGTTGTCGAGATCAGCACTTAACTCTTGTTGCAAATTCAGCAGAATCGCTCATTTTGAAAAAAGAAAATTCGCACTGTTTCACAACTAAGCAATGGTCGCAAGACTTCTTTTCATTCATTGTTAGCAAAGAACAAGCATTGATTGCAAAGAAGAGAAAACAAGCGTTTGTCACACTGACCGAGCGTTTCGCAAAAAGCGAGCCATTGAGTTCGATCAAATGAGCCGTTAACGAACAACCCTTTAAAGAGTATCTTTTGAGTGTTGGATATTGAAAAGCGCGGAGCTGCTCTCCTTTTCCTTCGGGCATTTTTAACCATAAATTATTTTCAATGCAATGCAAAGCAGAGCGCAAAAAACTCTCGAAAGTTATGAGTATTCGGTAAAACACGAGACACTCGAATTCCCGTTGCGAGCTGTGATTCAAACATTAGAACAATTAAGTCTACAGTTTTGCATCAAGTGCAGTACACCTGGGAGTAGCAGTGAGCGAGAGCACTCGATTCAATGAACCAAAAATTTAGTGAAAATAAAAAGTATTTCGAATTTGTCGTGGATTATAACAGAAAGAGAATGAATTGACGTTAACAATGCATCTAAAATCCCTTTTTATTTAATCCAAACTATAATCACCACGAAACCAAATCTCGGTTCTAATAGTGTACCATTGAAAAACCGCAATGCAAATCAATTATTCATGCGCGGCCTGAAAAACTAAAATCTAATAAATAATTCGCTCTTTTGCAAATACTTCACATCTGCATCACTCTTTGTCCACTCGGATGCAAATTGACTCTCTCTCTACTTTACTCGTTTTCAAAAAGTAAAAATTAAAATTAAAATTAAAAAAACGAATACATTTGCAAATTGGCTTTCGAAAAATTTGTTTTCTTTCATTTACATCTATCAAATTAGTTTTCGACAGCTTTTTCCGCTTTTTTTTTAAGATGAAAGAAAACAAAAGCAGTTGATGAAGCCTTACTACGCGTTGAGTTTGATAAATTTTCATTCACATTTGCAAAAAAAGCGGGCAAACTCTAGTGCATCTCTTATAGGGCAAGATTATTATCGTTGATTTCAGAAATTGAATTTGCTTAACTGTTTTTTGCAAACCCTCCTCGAATGAATTGAATTTGAAAGTTGTTTGATTAATTCGATTTTATGCGGAGAAAAATCGAGTTTTCCGATTTTGAGCATTTAGTCACACACGAATGGTCAATATTTTTGGCAAACAGATAAATTTCACTCGACTGCCGAACCGATATTTACGTTGATGGAGAAGTGACAGATGCGTGCGACCAGCAAGTAACTCATTGCTTTGTTTGATTTGACCACATAACTATTAGAGCGGCTATAGCGCCGTTGTCCAGTAGAAGCCAATTTCAAAGAAGTGTCCAAAATGCGAGCGCACGTTTTTCTATTCAAGCGCATTTCATCAATTTTTTTTCCAAAGTGGAAAACGCGGTGAGCATCGCTCCCGGTCTCTCTGCAATAAAAACCGAGCGATATTTGCCTGACCGTAACCAAAGCGTAAAGATTTGATATCTCGCAAGCGACGGAAAGCAATTGTAACGCTGGCAAACAATTTCGTGAAAAATGATTTTCGCTTAAATCAAGCGGAAGTTTGCCAAATTTGTGTGGTCTTCGCTTTTAAACCCTTTTTACAAACTTCTTTTTGCTAAATTCACGCAATTTTGCAAACAAAACTCATTTATCACCACCACCATCTTCGGTTGACTTTAGCGTCTTCGCTCATCTTACTTCGTCAACAATTTCTCACTTAGGGCATATGTCGGATTTCAAACGAGCAAATAAGCAATTTATCAGCGATCGTTTGCGCTAGTTTTGCAATAAGGCGAACGATGAAACGAATGATAACTACTAGTTGCGCCTATCGTGCGTTCAGTAGCACTTCTTCAGAATAAAACGTATCAGAGCATGACGCTGAGCTTGACCGCAGCCGCATGTTGGCCCGTGTCGTGCTCTCTCTATCTTTCTCTTTCTCCAATTTTAACCAATTTTATTGAAATGGTTCGATTCACGCTTTTAATTTTTATGACACAAAAAATTGATTTGTGATTCTTTCTTTCGCTCGCTTTTTACGCGAAAGCTACGCGAAAGAAAAACGGCAGCGCACAACTGTCAAATTAGTTCCGATCCTGATGTCAAACACTGTGAGATTTCATAGTTCGGCGAGTCCGAATTCCTTCACAATTCACCCGAAACTCTCCTCACTCTCGCAAGAGGTGTTTTCATGGCTTTTCGAGTCTTCAAAAATCAGTTTTTTAACGCAGGCCTTTTATCAAAAAGGAATGAAATTTGAAAAATGTTTCGCATTCAAAAGCGTAGCGCAGGAATTTAGGCTGAATTGAGCGCCGAAAAAAATTTTTGAATGCGTCAAACGTTTTTCGTAAACAAATTCACTTTTCGAATTGTGCAACGGAAAGCAAAGTGGCGAAAGAGTTTTCTCGCGAAACTCGAGAGCAAGTGTTGCTCGTCGTACGTACGTGTGTGATAATAATGCACAAAGAATTGGAGAGTGATGCAGAAAAGAGACAGGAAATGTTTTGCCGAAAATTTACCCGATCAAATGCAAATAAAATGCTCTTTATGTTCGCTGCTCTTTTCTGACGCTTTGAATGAAGAAGAAACGACGAAATCGAAGACACTGCGGCACGGTGTCAGCGGTGAGAGCTGAGAGAGAGAGAGCGAGCGAGCGAGCGGCGTCACAAAATGCGAATAATTCGAGATGTGGAAATTGGTAAAGAAACAATTGTGCGAAAAAGTAACTCGAAGCAGAATCAGATAAAAATGGTGCGCTTTGAAAGCGCATATTGTTATTACGGCAATGGAGCAATAGTCTGCGAGTTGCACCCATTTATAGTTCGCGAAATTTGAATTTGTAAAGAAGCAAAACACGAACGCGTTTATTTTCTTAATGTTATTTCTTCGCTGCGAACAAAAGACGACAAAAGATGTCCGAAACGAAAGTTACACTTCTTTCAAACGATTTTTCGAAGCCGTGAAAAGAAATTTTTGCGAAAAGAAATATTTTCATTGAAAAGAATAGAGGAGACACTAAACTGATTTGCGGTTTATTTATTGTTTGACTTTCGACTGACTTTCTTGCATAAATCAGCCCCACAATGCATTCAATTTGTTTTCTTTTTCTCCGTCAAATTCATGCGAAGACAGTGAAAACGAAGACGGCTAAACAGTAGCATCGTTTTCTTTAAAACGGCAAATTTACTTTTCGCATCTCTCAACTCATCTTCTCCTCTTTTGCGCTCATTTTCGCTCGCTGCTTGCCACTCGATTGAAATGCACAGCGGCGCGATTCTGCACGTGCGAAGCAAGCGTGCGGCTCGATCGATGCTCTGAGTTACGATCGGAGGGCCACACCGGGCGAAAAATCGCACTGCGTATACGCTTGTATCAATCATTTCATTTTTTTGTGTGTTACACATTCGAACGACACGTACAAGTGCGTTAAACGTAGTTACTTCTCAAATCATTAATTTTCTATCATTTTTAAATAAATATTCCATTTGCGAGCACCTCCGCTTCGCAGCAAGTGCAGATGTTGCGAACGGCCGTTTCACTTTTTTTCGCATTCAAGCTACATTTTAAATGAAGCACCTTGTATTTTATTCGACGAACGAACTGAGCAGCGTGAAATATGATTTACATTTCGATTCTAGTTGAGTAAAAAGTTTTTACGAGTCTAACCATTGTGCAACGTATAGGTTTTCGCTGCTGAGCCGAAATTAGTGGCCGAAGGCAAAATAAAGCGAAGCGCAATTGAATTCAAAATCATTTTTCCTTTCGCTCTGATGCGACAAATTTTAATTTTGAATATTTTTCTTATTAATTTTGAGTAATAATTGAATTTTTTTCTTCCATTCTCTTTTCAATAGGAGCAGCTATATTCATAGAAATTCGAAGATACGGAGATTACTTTTTTCGCGAGAATCTTAAAAAATGTTTTCAGCTTAAAAAGCGCAATTGAATGCTGCGACATAAAGCGTAGAATTAATATCGCGACCCTCTCTCTCATTGTATTTATCCATCTCGCATATTTCAATGCATGAAAAGCCGAGTAATTGATGAGAGCGAGTATTTCGCATTACCGTGAGCAAGTAAATACACACAGTGAATACAATATTTGCATAATCTTCGGTGAATCCGTGAGATCGAAATCGCTTGCTCATCGTCAGTGTCACCTGCATTTATTGTAGCTCTGCTTATAGGATTTGCTAGAGTTTGGCAAAAGCTTGTGCGCACACAGCAGTTGCTTACCAAAAAATATTAATTGCCGCAATTAAGCGGACTAAATGGCTGTTATTGTGAGCAGGTGGGCTTATTCTCTCTCGCTTTTTCGCGCGATTGTACGCAAATTTTCGCTGTTTACACAAGAGTTTTCATAAATCTGGAAACATTTACGACAAATTGTCGAAATCATGACTCACGAACAAGATTAATGTCCACTGTTATTTCGCTTGACCCGATTTTCGGACACTGGTTATTGTTCTAAAAATGGTTCGTTTGAATAGGACACAGAGCAAAAACGGTGAATTTGTATTCCGATTTTTGGGTGGTCTATCATTAGTCGAATGCATGAAACAAAGAGTTTATCCTGTGCGGATGCGAACGTGTGCGTATGTGTGTGTGTGTGTGTGTGTGTCCACTCTACGCATGGAAAAGAGTTTTTCGGACAAATCACGCTCAATTTGAGAGTAAACTACGCGTTTATTGATTTTGAGCGTCGCGAACGAAACGTTTGCGAATAGCTTTTTTTCGGTTTCGGTTTCGCTTTGCGCTCATTCACGAACTTGTGACAAGAATTATGAAAAACAGTAACGCTTTGAGTGGTCTTAAATCGCGCAAAACGTTTAGCTTTGCATCTCGATCGCACAAATGTCGGTAAACGCTTTTTCTAAGTAAACAGTCGTCGAAAAGTTCGCCAATTTCGACGACGGCACAATTAAAGCACACTTCGCTCTCTCTCTCGCTCTCACTTCAATCGCTTTGTTAACGCGAAAATCTTATCGAAGCCGTAAATAATGAAATAAAACGAAATGAGATTAATAAAAATTGGCAACACTCAACTGTCGATCGCTTGATCAAACAAAACCAGGTGGAGTATAGCCATTGTCAGCGATCGAATAATGCTTTATTGCCGTTCATTGATTGGCATCACTTTCACTTTATATATACTAAAAGGATTTGCTTCAAAACTGCGTTCAAATTATTATTCATTTAATTTTAGGGCAGCTGTCAGTCGCTACAAAATGCTTTCGCGTTCGCTTTCGAAGTGGACAGCCAAAACGCTGCTAATAAATGTCCGTCGCGCGTTTCTTTTCTCTCAAATCTCGATTCTATCTGCTTTCTTTTCTCCATTTCTTTTCGTGCTTATCTTCAAATTCAATCTCATTTCAAATTCATGTACTTTTCATATCGATCGAGCTTTGTTCTACGCTCAGATTGCACTTGATTCGCTTTCGGCAACCCAATACGAGCTATTTTCTTACTCTGTCATCGAGTGTTTATCGCCTTCATCGCACAAATTACTTTCAAAATTAATACTTCAAGCGATAAAAAAGTTTGATTCAAGCACGAAGAAAGCGTTTGTTTTGAGTATGTGCTGCATGTGGCTTTGCTCGCTTTTCACGAGCTACCAAACTTGAAGGGGCGGACTCTAAAGCGACAGCAGTAGGCAAAGTACCAATTGTTTTGTCGATGTTTATGCATTCGCACAGTAATCTGCTTTGCGTAAGTGTTTTCGCCGAACAACCTTCTTTATAGTAACACTTTGAGCGATGCAATCGGCGAAATGTGCGCCGAGTTTCAGAAGCGAGGTGCAGAAGTGCAGTGCGGTAATTAAGCGATACATTGTGCGGGTAGCGAGCAATTCAGCGGCAAAGAGGTTTGTTTGTCGCGAGTTGTCGATGAAAACACTTAAAAATTTTCGAGTGCTTCGCAATTGTTGCAAGTAAATAATAACAGACGGAGCAAAGCGTTGGGCATGGCTTCCAATCGTTTTCTTCTCGGTTTACCCTTTTGGCTTAAATCAAGTGAAACGCGGCAACAATGCTAATCTCGACGAAAAGTCTGATGCTTTCAATGCGCGAGATTAGAGCGGAAAAAACTTGAGTGAAACCAATTTTTTAGAACCAAAAAAAGAAGTTCTTTTAAAAACGCGATTGTAACTGTTTCGCTTAAAAAAACATTGAAAACGATAGAAAGCAGATATAGAAGCTCGGTTCGAGGCAGCAGGGTACGTTTGACCTCCTATTTGACCTGTTGGTGCATTGATCAAAAAGAAGCGAATAAAGAGATGCATGCTTTCGATCACTGTCTTAACGGCGCAATGGACGAAGAGAATCGCGAGCGAGCGAATGTCTCATTACGAATAGAGCCCAAAATCGCAACAAAAGTCTTGCAGAATGTGTCTGAAAGTGGGTACGAGGAAGGAGTTGCGAACCGAGAGTTGGGGTCTTCGCTCACGTGTTGTACAGGAGATGAAAGTGTAGCAAGTTCGGTACACTTATTTTGCATCTTCGCTTCGAACGCAGGTTCCTTTTTTGTCCCTTCTTTTTAATCCAACAGTTTTCAGCTCCTTTTGTTCGATATCCGGACTTTTTTGCCCGCTTTTTATTCTCAAATAGTGGGGCATCGAAAAGGTGGAAGAACGCGAAACGCAGATACGTATACACACACCAATTCCATTCTGTCTTCGCCGAAGATGAATCTAACATTGAAAATGGCTCTTTTCATTTGTAGTGACAATCAAAGAATTGTCATAAAATCGATCAGATTCCTGCCCTTTCCTCATGAATTCAATGTTTTGCGAAGTTTGCGATCGAAGAAAACATTCGCATCACAATGGACACGTTGTTTGAAACATTTCGCAATCGCGGCTCAAGTCTCACGGTGCACTTCGAGCAGAGTTTGAATATTCTTTGAAGAAAATCTTTATTAAAAAAAGCGGTTGCAGTCATAAAATTATTTTCGGTTGGATAATGTCTCCAACAAATCGTCGTCACCATAAAAATGTCCAACATTTCATTTCTAACAATAGTTTCTCGTTTTTTTCTCTCTCGCAGGTCTTTACTGAAAGGTGTTTGTAAGAGAATGTCGGCGGATTCTTTCCACTCGTCGATTGCTTCACTCGACGAAGAGCCAACAAAGAGCTTCTCAGAATACTTTCACTGTAAATCCGCGTCCATCACGTCCTCGAATTGCCCGGATTCTGATTTTGAAGATCGCAGTGAGTTCGCATTCAGCAGCACCGACGACACCGATACTGGCGATAGTCGATCCTATTTTACACAAAAAAGCAAATTATTGGACAATGCTTCGAAAGAGAATGAAGCGAGCGAAGCGAGTGCGGGAAGCAGCTCTTCTCAGAGCAAGACGAAGACGAGAAGGTGCAGAGCCCGCAGTCCGAATTCTATCCTCCGAGTGAGAAGAAATCGACGGTTGAAGGCGAACGACAGAGAGCGAAATCGAATGCATGGTCTTAACAAAGCTTTGGAGAGGCTGAGAAGAATTTTGCCAACTTTTTCAGAGGATACGAAATTGACAAAAATCGAAACATTGAGATTTGCTCACAATTACATTTGGGCTCTGTCCGAGACTCTGAGGCTGTTCGATGCGTCGAAAGCGACAGCATCTGCAACTGAGGTGGCGGCGCAAGAGAATACTGAAGATAAGGTGAAATTTGCTTTAGTTTCATCGCCAGTCAAGGAAGAGCGAAACGAGACAGCGATTCCGAGCGTTCCTGCAGAACCGTTTTGGCATGTTGGCGAAACATCACCGCCGAGCTTTCTTCAGTTGAACTGAACGCCAAATTCACGATTGTACTATTGCACTTTTTAACTAAAACAGTTTCGCTGCTAATCTCGTTGTAAATACTTTTATTCTAAAGCCAGATAACCTCAGTCGTATTCTATATTTCAATTTGTTATCGACACAAATCTTGTACGAATATTTTGAATAACACTTTGTATAAAAAATAAAATGCGAACACATTTGACGCGAGCTCTATACAAAATTATTTATTATTGCAGCCAAATGTTTGTTATTCCTTTCAACCCTTTGTCATTCTTTTGTCAACAAATCTTCATTTTATTCGATCGAGAAAATAAATGAATTTCGCAAACAATCGCTTCTTGTGAGTACAATCAGCGGACCTAACCGGCTGGCAAAAAAGGGGTTTGCTTTTGTTCTTTCCACTTTTCGCGAATTCTCTGCAAAACTAGAGAGCGAGAGAGAGAGAAAGGTGTTCGTTTACATTTGCATCGGCCGTTTTTCACTTCGATCGACGCTTTCATCGATGCAAATGGACACAAGAGTGTCCTCAGAAAATCAACTTTTCACTCGAACTCGCAACAGTTTTGGAAAGTTGCTCATTATGCGCCCGAGTCGAAAATTTCATTCAAATCGATGTGTACACAATTTTTCACTTTCATTCAATTCGCTCTGAAACTATTATGTGTTAGTAGGTTCATTTCCATTTCAAAATTTTCATTTTTCGAGTTTTTGAATCACAAAAACCAATTACATTCGATACGATTTGAAGTTTTGCACACGCTTGAAAAGAAGTTTTACTTGTGAAAAAGTGTGCGCGCTTTAAAACTTTTTTTTCTTCGCAAACAATCGCTGTTCGCTTGAATTCATAAAAATAAGCTAAATTTGAATAGAAAATGTTGCAGTCAGTTAAGTTGGCTTTCAAACCTTTTCTATAACGAAAAATGTAAAGGCAATAAACAGCATTCCGCGCGCTCGTGCTTTAGAAACGTCGAATGAGGGAACAAATAGAAGGCCGTTCGTTATTGCGCGAATGCTTCTCGGCTCGGACCTCAAGCGTTGCGAACAAGCATCTTCTTTAAATTGAAAAGCGTGCTTAGTTTGACGATTATGAGAAATCAGCGGAAAAAACGATTTCAACGATCTGATCAATCGTAAAAATTTTGATTTCGCCTTTGTTATCCTCATTTTGAATTTGATTCACTATTGCGAATGAATATTTTTAGCTACGATAAAATGCAGTCTATCGTTTAGCAGAAGTGTAAGTTACTCATACTTAAGCACGTCGCTGAAGAATGGGCGAAAAAGTGTTGACGAGAACAAAACTTGAACATTCTCGTAAGGATCGTTTTTACAATGTGACTTCAAATTTCTTCTTTCACTGAGTTTAACCCTTCGCGTCAAGAAATGATTTCTAACTGAAAGCTTGACAATTTTTTTTTGCACTTTTTCAAAGGCGAAGTTTAAAACAGGTGAGGCACAGGAGAAAGGAAAAGCTTAAAAAGCATTGAGAGGAAGCTGTCAGCAAAAAAGATTTTTGTTCGTTCACTGTGACAAAAAGTGGATCAAAATTATAGCTCTTTGCTCTTTGTACAATTTTCCATCATTTTCGATGACGATCGAAACAGTTGTCAAACGATCAGCGATTGTATTTCTCGTCGTAGCTACATGTGTAATACACTGGCTACGGTGTATTAACATTTTTAAGAGGCGAGAAAGCAGTTGAAAATTGTCTTCCAAACGCATTGCTCGATGATACTTATTTTTGTTAGTTGAAATTCGCCAAAAAAAAAAATTATTTGTGTGTAAATCTGCGAGCGAACAGTAGCGTAGTGAATCTATGGCATTATTCAATGAGTACAGAGCGAAACTGAGCCTTGAGGCTGTGTGAATGACGCTGTGGGACACGATGGATGCATGCTGTGCATTGAACATAGTCAAGTTGAGTTGAAAAAGCCTTTGACTTTGCTGAAAGCGAAATTCGAAAAAGTTTCTTTTTTTGTAATAAAAATGCTTACAAGTTGTTTTAAACTACATCATTTAATTTAAATCACATATTAGCGACATTTTTTAAAAATCACTTGAGCAAAGAAAAAGTTTCAAATGCCAAAATTCGCGGGTGAAAAATTTGCTGCAAAAGTTTTGATTACTTTCGCTACTATAAACTAAAAGCAAGAGTTGCATTAAAATTCAGTGTAAAATCTTAATTATGCATTAGGATTTCATAGTTTCGCATTGATCAAAAGCGATGGTTTATTCAACAAATGCTAATTGGCGAAATTGATTTGATTTTTGAGGCTCTTGTTCGAGTGATGAAAAAAAGGAATTTGCTTTGCAATGCAAAAAAACAGAATTTGAATTTTGAACGAGCCAGAAACGGCAGGACAAAAAAACAAATAATTACGTAAACGTGATTTGAGGATTTGTATAGGAGAACGAAGCTAAAAAAGTTCTTGTCAAGTGTCAATTCTTGTGAATTATGTACTCCTCGTAAATAATGTAAAACACAATGCGTCTCCAATTACTCGGATATTTTATGTTCATTGATTGTTAGGCAGATGTGTCCCTTTGGGGTGTCCGACCAAAAACAGTTGAGTTGCACGTGCAAAATACGAGTTACGCCGCGTTAAAGCGCTGAGGTTCGACGAAGCTGATAATAGATGAAAATTTGTATAAAATGCGATTCATTGAGAGCAGAGACGTCGTCCGGCATTCAGCGCGATATTAACTACATTGTAGATTAATTGAGAAGAAAGGAAATACGCGTGTGTTATTTGCTACATAAATGCTATTCACTTATTACTTTCGTATTATCATCATTTTCATAACAAACACTAGCGCAGTGCACGTGTCGCTCGTGCATCAGAGCAGGTGCTGCATGTCGCGCTTTGCTGCCTACTCTTCGACTTCAAACTTCATTCAATCGATGCTCGCATTCAATGCGCGGATTAGCGAACGGTTTGTTTCACTGTAAAACCGCAAATGTTAAAAAGTGGTCTGAATTCGAGCTTTTGCTTCGCGACACAAAAAAACTGCTCCTCGTTTCTGACTGAGCTTCGATGCAAATGCAATAGCAAATCGTCGCTCGTCGGACACAAGAAAACACTCCTCTGTACTGATTTCAATTTCGTCTTTTTTTCTTGCAAACAAACAACGAAAAGAAAGGAAACATTGTGATCAGAAAATGGTGAAAACTATTGGATTACACAAACTGAGCATTCGCTGAGCGCTGAAACTTGAGTCGAATTATGGACAAGCTTTTTGCTTCGACTTAAAGCAGCACAAGTAACAAATTTTGTTCTTTTCAAGTCTGTTCAAAGAATAAATGTCCGCGAAATCTTTTTGTGCCTTGATGCGAAGGGGACAACAATTGCCATTCTTTCGCTGCATTTCAGTGTGAAAACGCAAATTTCAACATTCGACACACTTATCAAAAAAGCCTTAATTACGGCCGCTTTCGCACTCAAACTTTTCTGGCGAAAAAGATAACATACCGTATCACACCATATTTTACTCATTTAAAGCATTTCTGCTCATATTTTAATTTAAAAATTTTGATGACATTACCATTTGAATTGTTTTCTTTCCTGCATTCACTCCTAGCGAAAATTGCATTGTCCCATTACTAGTTTCAACTCTGTAATTTTCGCACACTATCACGAATGAGACGCGTTTGATGATTTTATCGAATGATTTTATTTTAGAAGTTTTGATTGAATGATTTAATACTGCAGTACCTCAATTACAGCATTGTAGAACATTTTCATTATTTTTGAATTGTTTGTTATTCTTAAGAATCCTTAAACAAAGTCATCAAATTCTCGCTTTTTTCAATATCTTTCCAAAATGTAATGACACGAATCCTTCGATTCAAAATCAAATGAGACTCAAATTCTTTGTTTCGAAACGATGTGCACTCTGTTCACTTAAAAAGAAAGCATTTCATTCTACGTTAATGTACAGTGGCGGCCAAAAAGTTGCAATTCATACGTTTATACGAGAAAAGTAAGTTTCGGCCTCCACTGTTATCATTGAGTACAGTTCGTGTTTCGCGCCGTAATTCACATCTTTACCCGAAAGCGAAAGATGTGCTTTCGAAATGCGGCGTTCAAAAGCGGACTGATTTTCAAAAGTTTGAAAAATGAGCGAAAAGCTTTCGTTTTCATCGCTAAGCATCGCTTTCACTCTTCTTCGCCTGCATTCGACGCTAGTGGCATCGAAAATAGCGCGTTCGCTGGTTTTGCGAACACCGGTTTCGTGGCCAAATGTCAACACGCGATAGTTTCATTGAACGAATTCACTCATTTGCCGTGGTGGGCGAATGTAATCGCAACCGCATTCTGCGTTCGAACTTTCATCGCTTTTCCGGTGATGGTTTATCAGGATAAGCTGAGCGCTAAACTCACCAATTTGAAGCCGGAAATGGATCAATTTGTCGTCGAAAAAGTCAAAGAGATTCGATTGAAACGAGTCGAGCACGGCTTAGATCAGGAAACATTTCGTCGACTTCTTAACAGTGAAGTCGCACGAAAGAAGCAAGAATTGGTCATCAAACACAATGTTCATCCCGCGAAAAAATATATCGCGACTTTTTGTCAATTACCGATTTGGCTCGCAATAACTTGTTCACTTTCTAATCTGTGTCGTAAAAAACCTCTTCACGATTCAAAAGCTGAATCTATTTATAATCAGTTATCCGAGGGCGGCATTTTGTGGTTTACGAATATGACTGTTCCTGACCACACTTATATTTTACCGTCGATTCTTCTTTTATCAAATTTAATCTCAACTCAAGTAAGTCACAACTTTCTTCGAGAATTTATTTCAATTTTTTTTCAGTTCGGTATTTGGATGAGATTACAAAATAACGTGAAAATAACAAAACGTTTCAAATTTGTCATTTACTTTGTGAGAGGTTTTGGATTACTTATTTTTTATATTGCCTCAAATGTGCCCAGCGTATGTTTCACCTTTTTTCCTTCTTAAAAGAGTAATTCCATTTTTTGAATTAAGGCCGTTTCACTATATTGGTGTTCATCATCATTAATTGGAATCGCCCAAACTCTTTTACTCTTGTCTCCATCTGTTCAACGCTTTTTTGGAATTCCTCCAACAAAACAGCAATTAAAAAGCCTCTCGTTTGGTTTCATTTTAGAAAGGTTCAAAGCTAAATTTAAATTGCGGTGAATTTATGCTGTGAATTTCGTGTTTTTATGAATGAATGTTGAAATAACGAAGAGATGTCTATAAATTTGTTTTTAAATTAAAATCAGCTACTTTTTTGACTAACCCACATCTTTTTAGCTGCTCGCGACAAATTATGCAACTTTTGAAAGATTCTTTTAAAAATTTCGAACACATAAGATTGTAATCGAATGATTTCATTATTGATTTAGAAAGATATTTTAGACAAAATTTAAATGATCACACAGTAAAACCTCCCCTAACGGACACTAAAATAAAATACCCTCATAAGTTAACTCAATTAAAAGTAAAATGTCCCTGGAACGGTTTCACTGTATAATTATAGTCATTAAATAGAATATAAACAACATACATAAAAAAAATTATCAGCAAGTTCGGCTACCACGATGCTGATTTCTTTTCACTATTAGCAGGACCGACTTAGAACGTTTTCCCCTTCCATATTTAAGGCTAAAAACTCGAAATCGATTGGATTTTAACAAAATTTTTATATACACATCTTTTATACACCAAATCAAGTAATGAACTTATTTTCAGGCCGAAAGGTCGTCGATAGCCTTAGTTGTAGAATTATAATCCTTTAGACTTGGTAATAACAAATAAACTTTAAATGACCTCTATTTTGAGATTTTAAAGTTAAAAATGAAGATTTTTCAGAAAATGTTTTAAACTTATACTATATTTTTAGAGTTACTAAGAATCGCTTTTAAGTAACTTTAATAATAAGTGGTCAAACTATATTTCTTTACGAAATTTTTGACGAGAATCTGAGGTTTGATCGCACACTTCATATATTCAGCAAATAATGCATTTTCTCCGAAATAGTGACTTTTAAAGTGTTCAGGATACTTCTCACAATGCTTTTTTTAGAACAGAAAAACAGTTGTACAGCAATCTTTAGGTATGATCAGAGCTTGAAGTTTCAAATATGAGACCGATTCAACTCACTTCTTTGCTTTATTTAATGATAAAATACAATCATTTGAAATACAAAAGTCGGTGTTAAGATGATTGTTAACTTATGCCTGCAAAAGTTAAAATGAAACGATGAGTGAAGCGAAATAAAATGGACAAAGAAATGAAACATACCTTTTTACCGGCTCCTGCACCGACTTTCGCTTTCTTCGTTCCTCTAACTTTCTTCATTCTGTTCTTACGTTCTTTGCGCTGTTTTCGTCCGCTTTTCTCTCTCGTCGCTAAACCATTTCGAACCAAACGATATTTTGGTTCAAATTTTTTCGCAAAATCTAATGTATCGTAAATGAGTGCAAAACCAGTGGTTTTTCCGCCACCGAATTGCGTTCGAAAACCGAAGCAAAAGATGACATCGGAGTTGGTTCCATACTTGCGCGCCAAAACCTCTCTGATCTCCGATTTCGAAACGGTCGCACGGCCGGGATGTATCACGTCCACTACCTGTAATGCGAACGAAATGAGCGAGATGCGAGTTCACATTTCAAGCATCATTCTTCTCACTCACCATTTGCCGGCGACATAATAGACGATTGGTCATAAATTTGCGCGTCCTCAAAGTGAAGGTTTGTTCGACCTGCGATCCAAACAAAAATTTCAGTGAATTTAAATGAAAGCAAACGAACGAAATTTTGAAAACAAACCATTTTTGCGAATTTTCGAAATCAACGTTTCAAACAGGAAACGGGAAAAGGATCGTTCGTCGGCGCTCACTTCGCGACGGCGTGTTGCGCGCCGATTTTCGGCGCTCAACTTGTCGACGGCTTTCTTCTCGCTTTGCATTTCGCTGCATTCAAAAACTTCGTAAAAATAATTCGTTTTTGATTTGCGTGTCGGTTTCAACGCACTTCGCGTTCGGACACCGCGAATCGGAGTGAAAAACATTTTTTCGACTAAAGCGATTTCACAAAATAACTCTTCAATTAATACATGCAAACGAAAACATGAAAAATATGCGTTCTTTATTCATTTTTATCAATTCAATTTTGTTACGCTAAATGTTTTTAACTCAATAAGTTTTAATTCAAATGGATGCATGCAAACGGTAAAACTTAAATTTGCTATTAATTGTCCAAAACTCAAAAATGACGGGTAGGCACCGCTGGGATTCGAACCCAGGATCTCCTGTTTACTAGACAGGCGCTTTAACCAACTAAGCCACGGCGCCTCACGTTTACTGCGCCCTTAAATCATTTATAAGAGTATCAAACGAATACTTTTGGTGGTCACTATTCTACATCATTTAGTACCCATTTTTCTTTAAACATTTTTATCGTTGCGAACGATTCTCTTCCCATTTGAACAGTGATGCATGTGTTTTTATTTTTTTTTCTTTATAATTTTGACTAAAACAAAAATTTGAAATTTTCACAGCACAACTTGCATAGTGTGCACTTTAAAACAAATAGCAAAGAAATGTAAAGAAAATATTGTTCAAACAATAATAACACAAATAAGTGATTCTCTTAGAATTTGTTGTTCAGTTTTTATCGAAATCGATAGATGTTCAAAGACATAAAATGAGGCGGTGCTTGTAAAACATTTTCACTCGATTAAGCTGTTAACACTTTAAAAACTAATTAACACATTAACCAACACAAAATAATACCCACAGTTCTGAAAAAGTGATTTCATGCACTGATTTCAATCATTATATTTACAAAACTTGATTAATTAACTCAATTTTGGATTTTACCGTATTCCTCACATTATTTTCCCTGCCGGTGTGCGCTGAAATTCGATTTGTTCGCATGTCCCTTTTTATACTTTAATTCTGCGTGCCTTTAAAAACTTAACCATTTAAAAAATATTTTTTAATTTAATTTTCTCACTTATTTTGATCATTTTTTAAAAACTTATTTCAAAAGAGTTGGACAACAATTTTGGCCTCTCTTTTCTTGATTTACTAAACCAACATGTTTTTATGGCTCTTTTTCAACAATCTAAAGCTCTACGCCGATCGAACCGATCGCTTATATTTACAATGTTTATAACATCATTTACTTTTAAGATAACATTCACATTTATTAAATTCTAATGAGTTTATTGATACGATTATCATCATTAGTATTTTTAATGATTTAGGTTTTTAATTTACGTTTTTTTTGCCATTGATTTGACTCATCATTCATAAATTATCAGTAGGGAGCGGATTTTGTGTGGTTTTAAATGCACGAAATGTGTGTGTGGTGTGTGGTAAAAAAATTGGAAAAATGGTACAAATGTGTGATTATTTGTTCCTTAAAATTTTACAAAAAGTCGTTAAAATTAACGAAAAAATATTTTTCTAGATTTTCTTCTTTGAATATTTGTTGATTATAACGGAGAATTGCTTTATACTTTAAAAAAGATCGCTCCAATCATCTGATACTAAAAGAGTAAAACGCATTTTCATCTTAAAATCAAAACAAGATCATCTTTGCTCCAAAAATGATATCAAAATTTTTAGACTGAATTTTTAAAATTGCTCTTTAATTTTCTTGCCTTGCTTTTTCCAAAGATGTAATAGCTTCTGTGACGGCAATCGTATTAAAGATTTCTCATAATTCTGTATCAAAGCATCGAAAAATTGCTGTTAGGGACGGGTTCGGGTTCGGGTTTTGATATCTATATGATATCAAAACGGGTGACACAGAAATTAGGGCACAAAAAAAGGAACTTTATTGAACGAAGCAGGATATAAAAGACGATCGGAAAAGGAAGGGGTGGCCTTTTTAAGCTATTCGGTAGATATCAAGTGGCGCCCTCACATTGCTTTTAAGAATTTTTAACATTAATAATTGAAGAAATAAAAATAATATTATCTAGCACATGAGTTTTTTTACATATTAATCAAACCAGGTGAAAATCAATTGAGATTTAGACCCGCAATCGACAAAATAAAAATTTTCGCCATAGACTTAATGCTAAAGTTTGCACACGAATAACTTGCTTCACGCGCTAAATTCGCATCTA
>NCKU01001540.1:0-24834 GCA_003675995.1 Dinothrombium tinctorium | reverse complement strand
GTGTTTCACAATGCGAAGCAAAACATATGAAGCGAATGCTATTATTTTAAGAATGTACACAAATAATTGTAAATTAGAAAAAGTAATCGTGAAAAAATAAGGAAGCGAACGGAGAGTAAAAAGTGAGGAAGAAAGAGGTGAAAGTGAAACAAAAAAAGAAAGCGAACGTACCTTTGATTAAATGAAGAAATATGAACATAGCCTAAAGAAAAAGAATATTTTTTTTCAGCTTTAGTTTATTATGCGAATGAAAAATGGCAAACGGCAAAGAGAAATACCGTATTGTGAAGAACATTGGTTAATGTCCACGACCAGGCGACGGTTAAAAACGGTATCGAAAGTAGCGCGAAATGAACCAACAAAACGGTCAAACTGTACGTGATCCACATTCCGCGAGAATTGAGCCATCCGCTGTTCGGATTCACTTCGCCCGGATTGAATACCATCATTTTCGCTGCGTTTCGGTTACGCGAATTAATCGCTTTTCGATGCGTCGTCCACTCGCCGCACACACGAAAGCGGAGAGCGACTGAGAGAAAGAAGCGATTTAAGCGAGTACAAAATGCGGGCGAAAGAAAAACGGTGCAATTGGCGAATTAGAATTGAAGTGATAAAACGAATTCGAAAGCGGAGTTTGTTTTGTGGCTGCTATTCGCGACTGCTTTCGAACACTTTTCGCAAAACACTTGTTTACGCATCGAAAGCACACAACATACACACACACGCTTCGAGCAGCTGCTTTGCTGGCGACGACTCGTGTTTCGCGAATTCAACTCATTAATTCGCTGTTTCAATGCTTCGCAAACGAACAAACTTTTCCGCGTTCGACGCCACTGCGCGCTTCCGACTGTTCGCTGCTCCGCACGAAGCTTTTTTAGTTACCGGCCGCGGACGCGTTTTCACCAAATCGCATACACAACTCGCGTATGCCATTTCAAGCGATGCACTTATCTTGAAGCAAATAGATGTTAGGGGCTAAACTAAGTAAGCTTCTTTCGCGGATACGATGATGAGACTTTCGAGCCAAATTACTGATTGCGATCGAAAACTGAAAAATTAATTGATGAAATTTGACTCGAAATTAAAATAAAATGAAAGTCCGTATTAAGAATTAATGTAATTAAGAATAAATGTAAAAATGTTTTCGAAAAATTTTTTGTTGAATTTGAATTTGAATTGAAAAGAAAAAAATTAGCAAAAAGCGGCTCAGACACTTCACTGCTGTTCACAAAATTGTGCTGGTGTTTAGAATCAAGTCAACTCGTTATTACCGTTAATACTTGAATTTCTTTGCAAGTTCAAACTACATATGAAAAGTTTTTGAAGATTGTGCCAGAGTTTTAGCAAACAATTTGAAAAGCTCTCGTGGCAAGCAAAATAAGCGCAAAATATTATTAAGGTTTCTCGCTGGTGGCGATGATAATTTTACAATGAATGTAATCACAAATTAAGCATTCAATTTCAATCTACTATTGTTCAATTTATTTTTGTCTCGAGAAGAAGTGAGATATCTAGCGTTCGACTTCAAAAGTGGGAATCTTTAAGTGAGGGATGTGGGAAGTAGAATGAGACTTTTATCTATGCAACTTAATTTTATACATTGTATCATAATATCAAAAAATTGACGCGCTTATTAAAAACAAGCAATGAAAATGAATCACAAACATGAACACTGCATTTAATATGCAATTTAAAGCTAATTAAACGGTTAACGATTTATAACATGACATGAAGTTTTACGTGCAGAGTTAATACAAAGTTTCGATAAAGGTCGGCTTAAACCCATCATCACTCGATATTTGCTATTGTTATTTCATTTAGCATAGAACTCTGTCGAAATTTTCTCTTCACTATATAAAATTGAACATGCATTTGCCCCTTTACAAATGCTAAAATGGCAAGCAGTTAGACCATTTAATAAAGCTGATTTACAAAATAAATTATTAATCGATATTTTAAAAACATGAGATGATGATGCTAGTTTTTTTTACTTAATTCGAAATGACTGCTTTTCCACTTTTTCCAGATTCGTACTTTTGAAGTCGAATATTAGATATACTCTAAAAAATGATCTACTCAGAAACCAATAGTAAAAACCTTTCAAGTTTTGAATAAAAATTCGATTTTAAGTTAGAGTTTCATTGAGTGGATGCGTACCTGAGGCCACTTTTTATTAAAAATTGTTTTCATTTGTTGAATTTTTGAAAATAATTTTATTATGATTTAATTCTTAATACAGACTTTCATTTTATATTAATTTCGAGTCAAAGTTGATCAATTAATGTTTTCAGTTATCGATCGCAATCAATTATTTTGACTCGAAAACCCCTTCGTCGTATCCGCGAAAAAAAAAACTTTTCTCTTCTCTCCAACGCTGGGCTAATTGAAAAGCATTTTTACAAATTCTTAGCTGCCACGCGTTCTCAATTTCGAGTTCATTGTTTGCTCACAAGATTGCTTCAATATTATCCATTAATAACTCTTTTGAGAACTCTTTGAAATTATTAAGAGCACTTTTCTGGATGAGTTAGATTCGTGATGCATTTTTTTGTTCAATATTTTCGATTTCAAAGCAACAGTTACGACATTCATTGAACATATTTCTTAGTGCATAGCATTTTGCGCATTACTATATATAATTTTCTGTTTGTGCCGTGTCAAATATGTTTAATAACATAATTTGTTAGTTTTATGCGTGAAAAAAAAAATTGTAAATCGATAAAGTAAGCAAAAAGTTAAGTTAAAAGCGTTGTTCGAGAACACAAAGAAGAAAAGTTCTAAGCATACATAGTTAATGTTACTTCCGAAAAAATGTTTTCTTATCGATTCAATAGCATTATTGCATTATGATTTACAAGCAAATATAGAGAAAGTACATAATTAATAATTTCACTATGGCATTTGTAAATGCAGAAAGACACGCACTGTAGAGCTTAAATTGAATGAACTCATATTTCTCTCATCTCATTTTTCATCAATATTAAATTTCGTGCGCACTAATTACATTCTTCCAGAAAGTACTTGTACACATTTATTTACTTTTTATTTTATCTTTAAGTAATAATAAAGAATTTTGGTTTTCATTAATTCTTAATGATTTTGATACACGAATTCATTACAATTAGTTTTCTTTCTCTTTATTCTTGCTTTGTAAATCGTCGATACAATTTCATTTGAACGCTTGCACGCTTCCTACAAATGTTTTGCTATTTTACTCAAATTCAAATTTGGAATATTTGATTTAAATTATTATAAAACATTTTGGCGGGAGTAAGTTTTAGGGTTTTACTTGAATTGTTGCCATTATTTGAATAGAAAAAAATATTAATTAAGCATTAAAAGTAAATAAAAATAAATTTATAACAATTTATTAATTTTTAAAAAATTAAATTTATTAATTTTGATAAATTTTTCAACTTAATTTTCTCTTTTGCAGTTCACTTAGCTAATGTTTGTAATATTTTACAGTTCTTCCAAATTAAAATTAAAATAAACATCGAGAAGGGTGTGGCGTTAAGATTAGTTAAACAAATTTAAAATTTCACTTGAGATTATTCTTAAATTTTTAAAAGCGCATCAATTATTAATTAAAAGTTTTGACCAACTCACTACTTTCGTAACTCACTAAATTCGTAAGAAACGCTTGTAAAAGCAAAGCATCACTTTGCGGTGTCGCTTTACTCAAAATTTATCATCAATCTGCTTGTGGTCGATTTCTCATTATATCGCTTTGTTTAATTTTGGACATTTTGTTAGTAACATAAATAAGACAAATGCAAACATTGTTCGCGCAGCAATTCAAGCGAAAAAAGAAAAATTGCGGTGTTAAGCAACAACATACGAACGCGAAAGTTGTTTGTTTAATTAGCGAAAGCTCACAATTCTTCACTTTGTTCTTCACTTTGCTCAAACTGACATTTTCACTCTCGATACCAGCGCGCGATAAACATGATCGCCGCATTTGGTATCACCACATTTCTGCTAGTTTTCACTTTTTTTGCTAATGTATCAGAAAAATATCATTTCGCAGCGATCAATGTGAATCACTCGAATTCATCTCTGCTTTTGAACGAATTAAGCGAGTCAATTTCGATTGAATATGAGTTCGAAGAGGAGCAAAACTTCACTGTGCGTATTCTGATTGTCGATCTATTCGAAAATCACCAAAAAAGTGATCTAAATTTACTTTTCACGAAAACCGCTGTTTCTCTGGCTTTTGTGAAATTAGAAAATTTGTATCCGTTCATTAATTTCACCTATAAGCACATACCTCAAGAAGTTGACTGTCGCTTAAATCATGCTGCTGGTATCATCGCCGAGGAGCATCTCAAAGTACATCCTGTGACTTTTTTGGTCGGTCCTTTATGCAGCACAGCGCTACATTCGATCGCTGACCTGGCAAGCTATTGGAAAATTCCGCTATGTACAGGCGCCGGTCAAGCGGATCAATTCAGCGACCGAGAAGTGTTTTCCACGTTGATACGAATATCGCCTACCACATCGAAATTATCGAAATTATTTGTTAAAATAATGTTTCACTTTAATTGGCGACACGTTTTCGTGCTCACTGATATCGAACATTTTTACAGTCGTATCACAAGAGAGGGATTAGAGTCTACATTCAACATTCATCCAGAAATTGTACCATTTTTCAAAGATTTTAATAGCAGTAAAATGGACACCGATTTCGAGCAAATTTTCGAAAGTAGTAAGCTTTACGCTAGAGGTGAATATTATTAAATTTTTTAATCGAATTATTAAAACTATTCTGGCTCAATGCAAGATCTTCATTTTATTTTTGGAGTCAGACTTACAAGCGCTAAATTTTCAATTTTACACGAGCCCTCTCGACACGTTGAATTAATAATATGAACTATGTGCTTTGTCCCTTAGATTTTATTCTCATTCTATTAATTTCTGACCAACTGAAGTTTACATTCTTTTCAAATTTCACTTTATAGTTCTAATAATATTGGCGAAAGAAGAAACAGTTAGAAATGCATTGATTGCCGCCCATTCGCTCGGAATGCATAACGGCGATTTTGCATTCATAAGCGTACAATGGACTCGTGCTGAAGATTTCAAATGGATGATTCCTTCGAATATTGATAATGAGGTTAGTGTATTCAGTTTCTAAACACACTTAAAATTTGTTTTTTATATCGAAAAATTCTAATTGGTAATTCTAATCATTTTCATTAATTTTTACGATTAGTAAACCTCTTCTCTAAACAGATCGTCAGAAGAATGTGCGAATCTTTACTTTTAATTACTTTGAGCTCATTAAATTCAAATGGTTTCGACAAATTTGAAAACGAATTAAAAGCTGAGGCGGCGAAAAGAATAAAAGTGCCGACAGAAGCCAAAGTAAATTTAATCACAGCGAGTTTTTACGAATGTCTTTTGATGTATGGATTTGCTTTGAACAAAACTCGAGCCGAGCGCAAAGATCCAACAAATGGTATAAATATTCTCAATTCATTGAGAAACACTTCGTTTTCAAGCACTATTTTCGGAGAGATTTACATCGATTCAAATGGTGATCGAGAAGCAGACTTCAAAATTAACGAATTCAATGAACGCTCGTTGGCTATGGAGTCAGTTGCTATTTACTTGAGTCATTTGGATCAATTGAATTTTATTAATGAGAGTCTGATCAAATGGCCGAAAGGACAACCTCCAAATGATAAACCCGAGTGTGGATTCGATGGATCTGAATGCGATGAAATAAAAAGCAGTTATCTGTGGATTGTGTTAGCAACAGTTTTAACGACTGTAGCACTTTTCGCTGTTTTCTGCATTTTAGTATACAGAAAGTTTCAATTTGAAGCCGAATTATCAAACCTTTGGTGGAAAGTTTCTTGGGATGAAATACATTTTTCCGATGGCTTTCAAAAATCAACGAGCACTGTGGCGAGTGAAAATGCTGCGAATGCTTCTCAAATACCACCATTTCCGGAATGTCCAGACGTTTGTCAAGATTTACGCAAACAGAACTCAGAGAAAAATAATTCTGGTAATAACGTTTCATTTCTTAGCACTCAAATGAAACGCAGTAATCAACTTATTGGAGGCACAACAGCGCCCGGCACTCGTGTTGGAGTGTTCAAAAATATCAAAGTTGCTGTCAAAATTTTAAATGTTGAAACATTATCAGTTACACGGGAAATACTGATGGAATTGAAGCAAGTAAGACGGGCACATTTAAGTAAATAATTGTGATTAATTTTATTCAATTGCAACATTCTTTTTCAAGGTAAGAGATCTGGTACACGAAAATTTGATTCGATTTATGGGGCTATGCGTCGATGAATCGCACATAGCTTTAATCACTGAATACTGTTCCAGAGGAAGTCTTCGCGAACTACTCCTAAACGATTCTATTCATCTCGACTGGTGTTTCCGTTTCTCAATCATCAGCGACATTGTTGACGGTATGGCATTCATTCACAGCTGTCCAATCAATTATCATGGAAGACTTAAATCGAGTAATTGCGTTATTGATAATCACTTCATTGTGAAGTTGACCGATTTTGGCTTATCTCATCTCATGGCTCATAGCGCGAGTGAAGAGGGAAAGAATTCGCAAATTCTTCTTTACATTGCACCCGAACACTTACGATCGAAAGAACCTCTTTTAAATGGCTCTCAGAAAGGTGATGTCTACAGCTTTGCAATTGTTGTTCAAGAAATAATCACTCGCAAAGAGCCATTCGGCTATGATCCAGAGTCATTAAACTCATCAAGACCTACTTTGAATGCAGATGAAATTTTAAACATGGTTAGATTAAGCTTAGATCCGCCTTTTCGTCCAATACTCCCTAAGAATAGTGAAATACCTCAAGAATTGATTGATTTAGTTACGAAATGCTGGAAAGAAAATCCGTGGGAAAGACCCACGTTTTACTCTATAAAAATGCAGCTAAAGCAATTGACGAAAGCATTTGGTAGCAGTAATCTTTTGGATAATCTTTTGAGGAGAATGGAACAGTATACGGATAATTTGGAGCAATTGGTAGAAGAAAAAACAGCTGCTTTGGTTGAAGAGAAGAAAAGAAGCGACGAATTGCTTTATGAATTACTTCCTAAGTAAGAATCGATTTCTTTTTTCCTCTTCACACTTGACGCGAATTCTTATGAGTAGATACGTTGTTAAGCAATTGAAAAATGGTAATTCAGTTGAACCTGAAGAATTCGAGTGCGTAACCATCTGTTTCACGGATATACAAGATTTCACCAAAATATCCGCCGAGAGCAGCCCGATTGAAGTGGTAGATTTACTTAATGATGTTTATACCTGCTTTGACGATATAATTGGCAACTTCGATTGCTATAAAGTGGAAACAATCGGCGACTCCTATATGGTTGTTTCCGGTCTACCTGTCCGAAATGGAAACCGACACGCTCGTGAAATTGCGCGAATGACAATTTCATTGTTGGAGCGAATCAAAACTTTCAGAATAAAACATGCTCCTGAGAGGAAGTTAATGTTGAGAATCGGCATGCATTCTGGTACGTTTCATTTCAAACTTTCTGCTATTCGTTTCATTTTGTCGTTGTTTAAGGTCCATGTGCAGCTGGTGTTGTCGGATCGCGAATGCCCCGGTACTGTCTTTTCGGTGACACGGTGAACACCGCTTCGAGAATGGAATCATACGGAGAAGGTTTACAGATACTTTTGACATTAATTTCTTCTTTTTAATGTTAAAACATTTAATTTCAGCGATGAAAATTCACATTAGCGAAGAGTCAAAGCAAATCTTAGATCAGTTCAAAACATTTGAAACTGAACCGAGAGGAGAAATCGACATAAAGGTAGAGAAATTGTTGTTATCGTTAAAAATTTTTATCTTTACAAAAATTAAATTTCACAGCGATTATTTTTTTCCTCACAGGGAAAGGGAATGATGTCGACCTATTGGTTAATTAGAGAGCAAAATAACTAACTTGATGAGAAGAAAAAGACTCCAAAGAGTTTTTCCTCTTAATATGTTTTTAAATGTATTCGTGCCATTATTTTAAATATGTGCATTTAAGTGAGCAAATGTGAATTTTAATCATGATAAGTGATTTGTTTATTTAAGCTTTTCACGCTTATCAAATATATTTTGAGCTCAATGTGAATATTCAATGTAAAGTTGTGTGCAAAATTTTCACAATAAATTTAAGCAGCTGCTATATAAAAGCATTTTCTAAAAAACGTTTTGCCTCGACGAACACTTTTTTAAATTAGTGCTTTTGAATAAAAATCTCATTAGGAACGATTAAAGTTTTTTTTTGAATATGCAAAATTGTCTACGCTAAGCAAACGTTTGACACTTTCGACACTAAATTTATACCGTTAAAGCGTATTTAATTGCTTTGTTGTCAAATTATGGAAAATAATGAAAGCAGTCGTGTCGTGGTCGCTCGTTATCAAGCTTCTAGGCACGAAGTGTGCGCAACGAGAAGGAGCAGTGAATGAGTGAGACGAGAGAGAAGGTACAGTGAAAGGCACAAAATCTCTGCATTATTAATATATAAACAAATGTGAATTTTATGACTTAATATAAAATATTGCTGAGATTATTTTGTGTTTCTTCATGTAGCTTTTGCGTTTCGAATAGATTTTGTATCGAAAAGGGGCGAAAAAAAGCGCCGCAAGTATAGTAAAGCGCGGCGTCGCCGCAAATCGCCATTCGCCGCTTGACAGCGGCTCGCGAAGCGACGATTGTTTTCGGAGAAAAAGCAGGGAGCGTCTCGAAAGTTGCATCGCTTCGCTCGAAACGAGCGAATGGTTCGCGTTCGCGAATCGCGCTCTTTTATTTCGCACTCATCGCGATTCGCTTTTCTTTTTCGCTTTCATTTTTTCAAATTTCTACTTTCAAACATTGAAAAGTAACGAAGCAATTAACGAACGAATGAATGAATGAATGAAGATAAGAATGTGAGAAGCGTTCGTTCGTTGAAAATGATTAGAAACGTTCGATCGATGCGAACGCGTATGGCTGCGGTGTGAAAAACAACAAAACGGTGTTTGTGTCAATCGATGTTTTTGTTTTGTTCGTTGTTCGAACGACGATTTATTAAATCGATGCCGTCGATTGTGTGCCCTGATTTGATGGGAGAACAGTGAAGAAATTCATTTATGAACTAAACGCTAGCATTTGAAAACGAATGATGAAAAACGGCGTTAAATTGGTCGATTTAAACGAATACATCAAATGCAAACTTTGTAAAGGCTATTTGATCGACGCGACCACAATTGTGGAATGTCTTCACTCGTGTAAATATACATCGATCGGTCGATGCTTTTTTGTGCTATTTGTTTACAATTCACTCTTTTCTTCACATTTAGTTTGCAAAACTTGCATTGTTAAATATTTGGACGGCAACAAGACGTGTCCGACGTGTGACACTCAAATACACAAAACTAAACCATTGCTCAATATAAGGTTTGTTTATCGATGCGAATTATACTTTATTCTGGTCTTTCTTAATCCACTATAAATTAGATCCGATCCCAGTCTACAGGACATTGTTTATAAAATCGTTCCTGGACTGTTTAAAGGTAAATATATTTTCGAAAAATACACATTCATTCATTTAATAGCTTTATAATGAAGGAGAAATGAAGAGAAGAAACGAATTCTACGCTAAACACCCGGAAGCAGGTTCGTTTAGTTATTTTCCTTAATGATATCGCTTTTACAGCTGCATCACTCTGAATAGAAAAAACGGTTAACAACGAAAATCATATTTTACTCGGAATGATAACTTTTTGTGTCAAGAATAGCACTATTATTTTGAAGTTCACAGCTTTTTTTAAGCTTCGAGTACAAATAAATGTCGCCATGCTTAAAGCCAACTGATTGTTAATTAAGATAAAGATTTTTTTTCTTAGTTTCAAAACATTTGTCACAATTCATAAATGAAATATAAACTTTCTTGAACTAACATAATTAATTCTTTTAAATCTAGCAATCAATTTAACTTCGAGCGAAGATCGTGGAATTATTAGCGGAGAACGTGTTATCTATAGTCCCGATGATAAAATTTCGCTTTCAGTCGAATACCTACCAGAAGTGATCTCTTACTCATATTTACCACTATCATCATCTTCGCAATCATTGTCTTCATCGAAGACGTTAAATAACAAAAGCGAAAACCAAAGAAGATATCTTTTATGTGAGGGCGGTATGAAAGTGCTACACCTTAAAAAATGGTTAAGATCAAAATATGAACTCAAAGCGAATCATGAACTTGAAATACTTTATAAACATGATCAATTGTCAGATGAGTACACGATGATGGACCTAGCATACATTTATTCATGGAGAAGGGTGAGTTAAATAACTGAAATAAAGCATTTTTCGAAACTTTAATGATCATTTACTAAAATTATTAACGTTTAATTTGAAAAATTGTATAACTTCAATATTCTTTTTTTCAGAATGGTCCTTTAAGTCTTTATTATAAAATAACTGATACTAGCAAACCGATTAAGCGCAGGAAAATGGATCTAAAGCGAAGTGAAATTAAGAAAGAACTGAAAACAAATGATGCTAAACCGAAGACAAAGATAAAATTTGCAAATGATGTTCCTTCAAAGATAACTCACTCGGATAATAGACGCTTGGCAAAAGTCATTGAGAAGTTAACTCGAGGAGTTGCGTTAAACGAAAAAATGAATGCCAATAAACCGAATTCAGTCTCATTAAAGCTGACAAAAGACGAAACGTTGATCTCGTTCAAAGCGAAACTTGAAACATGTACAAAAGAATCTTTTCCTTTAATTCAAAAAACATCGGATTGGTCAGCTTTACCCTTACCATCTGAAACATCGAAATCACTTGAGAATTTAAATTCAGAAGCACCCGTGAACGGCGTCACAACTCAATTTTTTCAAGCGCTGTAATTTTTTATCCACACAAGTCAATTGAGTCAAAATGAGAAAAACTATTTCTTTACCTATCTTAAAATCTGCATTTATTTTTATGGTGTTCCTTTTCTGAATAGCTCGGAATAAACTGTAAATAATCACTATTTTGTATTATATTAATTAATGAAACTATCAATGCATTTATTTTTTCTAATCTCAGTTGTCCACGGCAATGAATCTAATAAAGTAATTATAATATCACACAGCGTTTAGTTTTTTCATCAGAGTGCAGATGGTAATCTCAATTTAACCACATACATCAAGCAGCCATTAATGCTTATTTCTCCAAACTCACCTCATTTTCTTTTATCATTACCCTCACTGACCTTACAATTAAACATTCTCTGGATCTCACATCAGAGATCAGCTTTTAATCAGAGTTACAAATAACTTTTAATACCACCATTGAGGCTATTATACTTAAAATTAAGGCTTTAACGCATCGATTTTGAATATATTTAAGGGCAGTTGAAATGAAAATAAAAATTATTCTGTTTACAGGCTGAAAGACAGTGGATGATTCTATCTTTAAGAGTAAAGAAATTTGTGTTAAATTTATTTTCTTTAGGGAAAAATTAAGAATTCTTTTACAGAAAATAACGATTACCTAAAATTAATTTTAAGAATTTAAAGCACAATCAGCGTTCTGTTTGCTGAATTTTTATTCTGAATTTTTTAAGAGATAATTTAATTTTAATAAATCTTTCTTTTAATCGATCTGGTCACAATTTCTCATTATTTTATAGAGAAGATTATTTATTGAAAATTTTACTCATTGATAAATCGCCTTCACTACTTGTACAAGAATTTTGCTGTTTGGAAAATTGCGATCGCTTACCTTTTGATAACACTTTCGGTGCCAAGGAAAGTTTTGTCAAATGAATTATATTGATGGTAAAGGCAAAAAAAAGGAACACTTTTTAAAATGAAATTGTTACGAGGAGTTTTTTAAAAATTTTATTTTAAACTGTTCAATCTGAAATTTTCATTAAATAAAATTTTACTCTGAACTACTTTTTTAGTTTGTTCATTGCTAATTCAGCAATAAGGACAAGAGATTTTAATCATCCGTGAACAAATCTGATAAATGATGTTAAAATGATTAAAATTTCGGATTTTTTTAGTTGTTTTTTTAACCGCTTTAAGTACTACTATGTTCAAAAAAAACTTTTTGTTCACTCTAATCGCTGATCACAAAACGAAATATTTTATCCGCAACGAACATCGATCTGAAATCGCGTTTTTACACACAAAGTTTATAATTTCGCAATCAGTAAAATAAGACGATTTAACTCTTTTTTATATTTTAAATATCAAAGTTTCACAAAAAAATTCAAATTCGTTTATTCTCTAAATTGCATTATCGAGCACAAAAATTTTTGTATCGCTTATTTCATTTGAAAAGAATTTTACATTTTTTAAAAATGAGTCAATCATCTCAATGTTTTGAAAATTTTTAACACACTTAGACATTCCGTGACTTAAATATCGATTTTTAAGTTCACTCATTTTCTATCATTTTTGCTACTAATTTATTACATAAGAAAGATGATTGCATTTAAAATTCTACAACCATTCGCGAATTTGTATTAACACCGCCTTGAGGCAAAGGCTGATCACATTTATTGTTTCATCACTTCGTTTTTATTAACTTAAGATTGACGATTTTATAAAGTTTCAGTTGTGCGATATTCGCTAAAAAAATGAATTTACGATTGAAAGAAAGCTGATTTCGCAAATGACATTAAGCTGACGGTTGAATGTTGGTCTCCGGGGCCTCTCTGAGGTTCATTGCTATCGAGGTTCGTTGGTATTATTTATACATAGAGTCTATGGAAAAAATTATTTTTAAACAAACAAAAAACTAAGACATTTTCTACAACTTTGATCATCACCATTTGGAATACGTTTGAGTGTTGAATTTTTTTTGTTTCTGAAGTTTTCATTGTGAACCTCCCATAGGAAGTGCCGCCATTAGACGTTAATTTTTTTTAAACAAATGTATCAGGCAATTCGTTTTCTTAATTATTTGCTTTTGTTTTTCCTCGGCAGTTTTCAATAAAAAGTGTTTATCGTGAATGGTTTACGCGTTTAAAAATTAATTTTTCATTGGCAAATTTTGCGCTCATCCTGATACACCTTGTGAATGCGGTGCTAATGAATGAATGTGTGAAAAAGCAAATGAACTCGATGAAAAATTTTCTACGATAAACAACTCTTCCTCTAAGGAAGCCGCTTTGTTATTCGATTACGATATCCGCCCTGTCAAATTCGTGTCTGTAAAAGATTTGAGAGAATATTCGTGAACTCCTGAATCTATTCGAAAGTTCACACTCAGGGAAAGGCGTTTAGGGAATTTTCGTGCAATCTAAAAAAGTTGAATATGAGTCTAAATTGCATTTTATTCGATGCGAAAAGCGAAAGTCTTTGTCACATTTCACCTGCATCGTTTGCACTTCGATCGTAACATTTCATAAGGAAGTTAATCGTTTTATTCTAGCTGAGAGATTATCACTGCGAATAATTAATAAAAAATATTTTTCTCTCTCTCATTTAAATTGAATTGTAGAAATGGAGTTCGTTTTTTATAAGCGAAGATGGTTCATTCTTTTGCTGCTCAATTTGTTCACAGCGACCAACTTTTATCAACACTACGAATACACGGCGATTTCGAATGTGGTGAGCAAATTCTACAACGTGAGTGCGATTGGAATTAATTTGACTGCGGTCATATTCTATTTGAACGCATCGATCATGTTCTATCCGATGATCTGGTGCATCGAAAAATATGGTTTTCGAACGACAACGAATCTGGCGATATTCGCGAACGCGATCGGACCTTGTATCAAATGTTTCGCACTCAGAAATAACTTATATTGGCTCATGATGTTTGGTCAATCGTTTCCCGCATTCGCGACCATAACGCAACCCTCGCTCACAGCTATTTTTGGTGCCAATTGGTTTAAAAGCGAACACGTCGCTACCGTGATCGGCACGAATACCGTTTTTCTTATGCTCGGCTCATCGCTCGCTTTTCTCTCGCCTACTCTGATCTTCAGAGGTGTGAAAAGTGATGAAGAAACGCTGGAAGGCTTGAGCTCGATTTCGATCGCACTCGCATCTATAACAAGTCTCTTATTTGTGCTCGCTGTGGTGGTGATAAGAGAGAAACCACCGACACCGCCGAGTTTAGCACAGAAAGCGCGTGGACATCATTTGAAAGAACAATCGGCAAAAGTTTTACTCAAGAACAGAAGTTACATGTTTTTATCAATCATTTTCTCATTCGTAATCGCTGGCTCGCAGACAATGTCAGTTGTTCTCAATCAATCGATCTTCCTGCAGTTTTCGCACGGAAATCGAATTGTGACTATTGCCGGTATATTGTCGCTGATTCCTGGAATTATAAGTTCTCCTTTGACTGGCCTAATCTGCAAACACTACAAACGCTACAAGCGATTGCTGATCATGTATTGCACATTGAGCATAATATTCAGCACATTCTACATAATAAGCTTGAAATTAAAATTCGAACCGTTCGTTTACTTATCGATATTTATGAGCGGATTTTTCTATAGTGGAATGTACGTAATTGCGATGGATTTCATTGTCGAAGTCACCTACCCGTTTCCGGAAGCAGTCACTGTCAATATAACGACTGTTTGCGCTTGTGTGCCGACTATTTTCATCATACCATTAACTTCGATGCTGGTTTCTACTTTCGGCGCCAGCTCAGGCAATCTCACGCTACTGGCGATGGCGATCGTTAATTTCATTTTGTCGCTATTCATCAAAGAAGAAATGCGCAGACATAAGGCGAACGCTGAAACACTCGCTCTATTAAACAACAACGATCGTCAAGCGAATGGTACATTTGCATCGAACGCTATCGCTCGTGTTTATTGAAAGCACAGGAACGTGTGCAGATAATGAAAAATAGTCGGGGTGTGTTTTTCTTCTATTGTAGCTTTTGGCCGGAACCCCCTCGCTCTAAAGGGTGGGCAGAAATTATTACATTTTACCATTTTAGTTATGCGTGAAAATTACGTTTAATTGCCTCTAATTCAATACTCGATTCACTTAATTTAATTTTCACGAAAACAATCTCGATCGTTTTCAACTTTTTATCGAATTCGAAAAAAGCTCTACGACAAACAACTGCGCTTAATTGCATTTTCTCATTTTTCTAGATCTTAAAAATGTTTAACACACTGTAATTTGATTAAAAATTCTTCATTTTTAACATTTTTGTATGTTCACTTCTCTTCATTATGTCTCACTGATGAGTTTCATTTTCAAATGTTTCTTAACTTGTTTAAATCTCCTAGATGCTCATAATTTTTTTTTGTTGTCACGAGTATACTTAAAGTTGAGCAATTAATCGAGTTTAAATTATGGTATCAGAAGCTCTCTTTTAAGTCAATTAATATTGCAATTTACAGGGTTTTTAATATGATAAAAAAATTTTTATCATCAAAATTGAATATTTTGTGAAAAATATTTTTTAAAGATAAATTGTGATCGTGATTAAAACTAAAAAAAAAATTGCACAATTATAAGATATAATCAGATAAAAATGTTACTCAACGATAATTAAATGCTACGCAAATGGCTTGGAGCGAAAATTTTAAATTAAATTAAATATTTTTAATCGTTTATAATCTGATTGCACTAAATTAAACAGGTCTTTGAAAAATCATTAAAAGTCACAAGCGTTTAATTGTTTAAATAAAAGCTGTTAAAGAGAACATTTTATCAAATGTTGAAGAAATAAATTTTTAAAACTTATTCAAAATCATAAAAGTCAGTTAAAGTCGCTTTTGAGCGGTCAAGTTTGTTTTAAAAGATCTTTTGAGTTGATTAATTTAAAAAAAAAAAAATTCTCAATAACTTTCAGGCAAGCTACTTTTTTGGCTCGATCTCAATAAAATGAAACTTAGTATGTAGATAAAAGAAATCACGTGTGCATTAAAATTTATCTCCTCATGATGAGAATTTTTCACGTGAAGAAAGTTATTCACTTAAAAAACTTTTACATTAATTCAATGGCAAAAAATTTTTTTTTTTATTGCTGGCCGAATCTCAAACGAATTTCGTGGTTTGTTTTAAGTGCTAAATATAATTTTATCTCTTCGGTTATTCAAGTTAGACAGCTTAAAAGTAAATTTTTCAATACTTTTAAGCAGCGACAAAGCCGCGAAATCGAAAGTGGTTTTAAAATTTGAAGAAAGAAAGATTTTAACGAAGCTTTGTCATAAATTTGAGTCAATAAGCATTGTGCAGAGTGAATTTAAAAAATCATTTCCTTCAAGCGGAACTCTTTCACATCCCAAAATGAAAATTTCGACGAAAAAATAGGATCGGTAACTTATATCCCGCAAAAGCGGTTAAAAGCGGTTTTGACGCCCTAGAATGATTCAACCCTTTTAAACGCTTGAAAAGCTCTTAGCGGAAACGTTCGAATCTATTTGGAATACTAACAATTCCTTTGCCAAAAACGGTGCCGATTCCCGCTCAGAACACATAGCGGGTAATTTCGGTCTATCTATAGATCATTTCCGATGAAAAAATTTTGTTTACTAGATCGCCTAAAAATATTTTAGCGAAAGATTTATTTATTTTACCTGTCCGAGTATTAAAACGGGCAAACACCCGTGCTGGATCAATGGAAATGATCTTGACAAATTAAAGAAACAATGCAATTTAATGGAACTTATTTTCGTGATTATTCAATCCATGAAAACCTTGTGTTCAAACATTGAGCAAATCGTAAATTGAGAAAAGCAAAGAAAATGAACATTTTCGATGAATATCGAATAAGCCGACTACGAAAGATTAAATGGCACAGATTACCGTCATTTTAAAAACAGTGTTTCATTGGCTTACGATTGAGTTTAATTGAAAATCAATTATTTAAACGAAGAAATTCAAATTTAAATAACTAACTCATTTTAATTGTTGTCATTCACTAGTTTTATCACCAAATTGATGAAAGTTTTTCTTAATTTGGCGATTGTTAGTCAAGAAATTGTTTTCACTTTCATTCGGACGTCTCTTTTCTCGCTCTTGATAATTGTGCTGATATTTCGGTTTCTGCTCGTTTTGCTGCTGTTGTAATCGGCGTTTAATTTCCATTCTTCGCTTCTCAATTTCTTGAAAGAATTGCTCTGGTGTTTTCTGATGCTTATTATGTTGGCGTTGATCACTTTGGCGATAATAGAGGCTCTCCTTTGCCGCATTCGGGGCAGTAATTTTTTGAAATTCTAATTGATGGTGACGACCTGAACCGAACGGTAAAGGCGATTCGTAATGGTAAGCCGAAAGACGATTGGTTTTTGCGCTGCTGCCGGCTGCACAAATTGCTTGAGAAGAATTTGCTTCTGCTTTACGAGAGGCTAATGGATGCGAAGAATGCTCAACAGTGTAATTATCTCCGCTGTCGCTTATATAACCATAATTAACATGCGAGTCTTCGTGACTTGTGCTTGGAAGCCATTTCGATTGATTCTTGCGATTCAAATTGGGTACACTTAAGTTTCTCGGCATTGGAAAGTGTTGAAGCTGATTTTCGCTTTGAATGATCGCCGCTTTTTCTTTACTCGCTTTCCAGCTTCCCTCGCTGCATTCTTCTCCACTTGTGCCTAAACCTAAATCTTTTTCATTAATCACACTATCCTCAGAACTTGCCGAACTTTTCGAGCCTTGACCGCTGTCTTCGTCGACTGGCGACGTTGTTTCATTGTATTTAGCTTCGGTCGATGAGACAAGCGCTTCGATGTACGTCGGCCGCGGTATATAAATTGGATTACCGTTTTGCGTGATTCTTTTACCGTCGAACGTTTTCTCGCTGCGGTCGAACGGATGCGGTGTTAGCGAAACATTGTTTCTATAGAGCGATTTATCGCTTTTCTCGCGATCCGATCGACAATTGTCGGTTATCGAAAGAAGGACTGGCAAAAGTAGAACGCCGTGTGTGGCACCAAACAGCATGACAAGAAAAACGGTTTTAAAGAATGTAAGAAAAAGATAGGAAGGTGTGAAGGCGAGTGCAATGATACCCAAAATTGTCGAAACACTGCCTTGAAGAATTGGCAAACCAAGCGAGTAGAGAGCATGTCGAACCCTTTCGCTCGGAGTGCTCGCTTCGCACGAGATGTATGCATAACAAATGTGCGCTGAAAAGTCAACGGAGAAACCGATGCACATGATCAAGTTAATCATCGAAATTGAATCTAGATTCACTGCCCAAAGCGTCATGTATCCTATAACGCCGATCTCAATTGATATGATCGAGAATGCGACCCAGAATGCGCAAATCGGCGATGGAATGAAAAGGAGAGAAATGAACATCATCACGAACGCTGCGATGCTGATCGTTTGCAGAGAAATGTCGCGAACGAGAATAAACTGATCGAAAAATATGAACAATTGATGAAAGATTTGCACATTGTACTCGTGAAAACTATCGGCAATCCGGCGTAGTGCGATCAGCATATCTTTCTCCATGTTTGCATCTTTTATGTTCTTCGTTTGTATCACATAACGAGTGGCGATGATTTCAGTTCCATTCTCGTTGAATACCACGTCGTTGCGAAACGTTTCGGTGAGTGGAAAGTGAAGAAAAATATCGCGAAAACCGCGAATGAAATCTTGTTTATCGGTTATGTTTAAGGCTTGAACGAATATGAAGCTTTGTTCTTGTTGAAGAAAACTTTTGTACGCTCGCAACCACGATTCGGTTAAAATACTACTTTCAACGTATTCACTTGATTCAAATTTAAGAAGCATTGCTTCGATTTGATCTTGAACATCGGGATCCGCGTAATTAAGCGTTTTATTCACCATCACTTGAATGCGATACGGGTATTCGCGAAAGAAGCGATCGTCGTAATCATAATATTTCACCGAGTACGAATCGTCGCGCGACAATTTTCGTCTGTCTAATCCTTCTTTGACAATCGTGCAGCCATAGATGCCGATTATTAAGTAAACTAAAAAAATTGCCAAAACCACAACTTTGATGGATCTTTTGTTTAGCGAATTCGCTAAATTATCGCGAAAGAAAATCATAACGGCGTGGTCCTTGTTGTCGATTGGATTGTCAGGGTCGGCTTCGTTTCGTCCTCCGGTGCAAAATAGCTGAAAACAGCTTCCTTTGTTCACTGTTGAAAAGGAAGAATTTGAATTGCTTTTTTTAAATTCAATGAAAATCTTTGAATTTATTATCACCTGCTAGAGATTTCGGCATCACAGGCACAAACACTAAAGCGTGAAGTTTGCGCTTTTCTATGTACCCGAAAAACGCCATGCATCCACCGAAAAACGTTATGTGATAGATGTAAGTGAAGAGAACAGCGATCGACGTGTAGATGCAAAAAATGCGAACCTTAAATTTAAAAATAAATAAAATAAATATTCTCGTTTACCGTTAAAATTCTTACGGATGGAAATGGGGTCAAAATGCCGATCATGAATGAAATAAAATTAGTCACGGAGGTGATCGTGATTGAAATAGCGGCCTCCGAATAAGTGTGGCCAAGTCGTACGGAAACGCTATGACTAGGATTAGTTCTTCGCCATGCGGCCAAAAGAACGAACGCGTCGTCCATTCCAACACCTATAATCGAAAAAAAAAGATTCAATTCGTCTCAATGTTTGTTTACGCTATCGTTTTTCGCTCTTATCCTTTATGTGTGAAATTGATTGTGTAAAGAAATTTCGGTCACAAAAATTTTTAGTACAATTGCCGAATCGCATTGTTTTCTTATTTTTTATTTTTTCGTTACAGAAAAAAAATTAATTTTGTTCTTCAGCTTGTTTCATTCTTCATTTTTTCCTCATAATAAGTTTTCTAATGTTCTAAAGCGTAGAATTATAAAAATTAAGAACATCCTTATTTTCTCATTTAAACAGTGAATTAAAATGCAAGCTGCAAATGCAAAAATTTCAAAATCAATTTGTTTTTTGTTTTTTCATTCAAATTAAAAAGTGAATTTCGATGATTTTCGTCGGCAGCGAATAATTTCATCATTTCTTCACGCAGTGATTTTTTTTACTCGGCCAAATGGTATTTGAATAGGTGATATATAGAGAGGGACAGTGACCAGTATTTAAGTTAATGGGTGACATACATTATCGATATCATCTTAAAAATTCACGAATTTATTTTTTTTCAATCGAAAAATTCACCTAAAATGTTACGAAAGTTGCGCAAGAAAACATTTGCATCCCTTCTTAACAATTAACGCATATTATTTTTAAAAAAGATTTTTCAATATGAATTTCACTTTAAAAAAAGTTATATAAAGTTCGCTTCCTTATTTTCGTCTGAAATTTCACTTTCCCTTCCTTGCTTCTTATGACCTGTTTTAATTTTTTTTTTCCTCTCCAGCTTGTGTGTGTGCATGTTGTTTGTAGCTTGTGTGTATTGCGTTTAAAAATAAATATCCTTTTGGAAACCTAAATAAAATTCGCACATTTTAAATTTTACTTTTTCCTCGATTTTAAAAGAAACAAAAAAGTTTTTAAGAGGAAAAGTGACGTTCAAAAAGGTCATTAGAAGCATAATATCGGATGAAAAAGCAAATTTTCATTTTCACCTATCGTTTAATTATTCAAAACGAATGCTTTTATTTTCATAATTTAAAAATAGAGTGAAGAGAGAGCAAGCTAGAGCAAATTTTTTTTGCTGAGCTGAAATGCAACTAAGTGAGTGAAGAATGAAAAGAGTGAGAAGATGAATTTGATAAAATTCAATAAATTCATTTGAATAAAACAAAAATTAAAATTTTAATTGATTATTATCAACTTGTTAACTGATGATTAATTAGAGTATTATTAGTAGAAAAAAATATTTTTGCTATCCACTTTAGCAGGAAAAAAAAAATTTTACGAAGGTTGTTCTCGTCAAAGATCAGTGAACAGAAAAACATTTCCAAAGCATTTTACTTTTTCTTTTGAGGTTGTTGCACAGTTTTAAAATTGTCTAAAGTTTGTCGCTGCGCATATAATTTTTTACCTTCTTCACGAAGCGAAGAAGGAAGCACAGTAAACTGAGTGTGATATGAGTTTCAAGGAATTGGTTGAGAGAGCGAACAAAGGACGCATTTAAATGCGGTAAAATTTCATGAATAATATAACAAAATTTTTCGTTTTGTTTGTGAAGAGAGTGAAAACTTTGAGAGAGAAAAAAAAATTGCGGAGGTTTTTTTCATTAAGTAGAAACAAGAAAATTAAAATTTTAAAGTAAAATTTTTTTATTAACTAACATGGTTAACCGCTAAAATTTTTAAATTCCATTTCACTAAAAGATGGCCAACATAACAAAAGTGAATAGGAGTACTGAGTTCGAGAAAGAGGTAAAATTGCATAATGAAGAGAAAAAAATTGCTTAATATCCAGCGGCAAATTGAGAAAGAGAAAAAAAGTGAAGAAAAAAATGGATAACGATCGACACAAATCATGAGTGGAGTGTGTTTGCGTTTTAACATGCAATAAGCAAGAAATAAAAATTTAAGGAAATCATTAACATGAAGACAAAAGCGGATCTTCGTTAAGCGAACGAATAAAATCATTTTCTCTTCTCGTTGCTCTGCTTGAAATTAATTGTCGATCGCGAATGAAGCGATTTAAAAATTTTGAATTGTGGTTGTTGAACAACGATTTTTATGCGCTAAAAATTGTATTAATATTATGATTTTTAATTATTACGAGCATTAAGAACA
The DNA here is from genome assembly GCA_003675995.1 of Dinothrombium tinctorium. Lineage (NCBI taxonomy): Eukaryota > Metazoa > Arthropoda > Arachnida > Trombidiformes > Trombidiidae > Dinothrombium > Dinothrombium tinctorium. The sequence goes on along the minus strand of NCKU01001540.1, from coordinate 3,189 downwards.
TAAAAACGAATTGAATGAACGGAATTCAGGAAAAAAAAATTGAAACAAATAAAAGAAAATGTCAGAAGCTGAAAGATTTGATCATCGATTTAGCGCTGAAAATTTTCCGTAACTAATGAATAGCTATTTGCAAAGTGTATTTATCAAATTATTAAAGAAAAGCAATCGAATGAGAGCAAATTTAATCGTCGCTTACGCAATTATATGCATTAGCCGCAAAGTGAGAGCAAATTTAGTAAATGGCACACAAATTTCAATGAAATTATAAAGATGCATGTCCGATGTAAGCAAAATACTCACCTAGCATGAGAAACGGTGCTGCCAAGTTAATACTTATCATATCGATTCCGCAGTACATACAAAGACCAAAACTAGCGACAACGCCAAGCTCTGCAGATATACAGGCTAGCAAACCGAGCCACGGTTTGCTTCGCACCCAATCGGACATCATACAAGTGCCAACGCTGAACACGAGCATCACGATTACGGTTACACAGAAAAAAGGCACCAAACTTTGCGTATTACTTTCGAGTTCAGTACGCAGCGTTGTTGACACGAAACGCGCGATCGAGATGTGCTTGAATTGCATATTGGCGAGCAATTGTAAAAATTTCTGCTCCCATATCGCTGCTTTCTCGTCACCACGTTTGACAGTCACATCTAGAAAGTACATCAAATTGACCGCTCTCGCCGACTCGATCAGTCCGTTCGAATCATTGCGCACACCGCCCAAAAAAGCCGGAAAAAAGTACGCTTTGTAAACGTCTTGGTTTATCCAAATCGGATAGTGGAGAAAATATTTACGCGATTCGATCTCTTCGATACGCGGTGCAAAGTCAAGTATATCGTTCTCCCAGCAAGTGCCGCGTTCTGTTTTCGCACAAAGATCCGCGTAGCGATATTCGACATCGTCGTACTCGATTTTCAAACTACGAATCGCTTTGTCGAGAAATACGATTTCGTCGAAAATTGCCTTACTCAAAACATTAGCCTCGTTTTTCGTCGCCACTATAACCCGTCCGAAGCGGCCTTTATGCGTTATTCTGCTTGAATCGAAATTTTGCGAATAGTTCATGTGAAACATCTGGTCGAACGCTTGTCGTTCATATTTCGATCGACCGTTGGTAGGTGAGAAGAGGTATTCAGGATCATCTTCATAGTGGAGCCGCTGGATCCCAGTGGCGAATATGAGTGCGATTAAAAGCGGTACGATTACGAAGTAGCCAGGATTATCGCCAATGAAGTGACCTAAGTGCTTAAACCAGTTCGATAGAGTTCTGTCGATGCAATTAAACATCATTATGCTTTGAAACGATGCACTGAGATGATTGATTTGAAAGGAATTGATGCACAGAAATAAATTAATCAATTACTCGACGCGGTCGAAATCATGTCAGAAGTTTTCGCGGAAAGATTGAAACAAAAATTCAAACAAAGTTCAATTTTTTTAAATTAAATTATAAATCAAACGTTTAAAAGTTGAAAAGTTGAAAAGTTAAAAAAGTAATCGCGGACTTTATTATTTACGAACACATCGTTTTGAAGTGAAGAAGAACTGAATTGCGTGTAAATGTTTAACGCGACAACAGGAACCAGCGAGAAACGGAAAATAGTAGGTAGTAAAGCTTTTCCAAGCAATTTGGTGAATGTTCACTTCAATCGACAAGCAGCAGCAGCAGCAGCAGCGGCAGTAGTGCGTAAATGAGAGTTTTTACCGTTGCGAATGAGATTAGATGGGTGAGCATTGCTCGCTGCACTGTACCTTGTCCGTTACTTCAACTTGCTCGGTCCGACCCTCTTTCGTTAACGTACTTCTTCGTACCCCACTATGCTTCGTTTAGTGTCTCAGCCAAAACACAATTCACGCTTTTTAATGTAAATTAACGCTTAAACAGAGCCACATAAGATCCGCCTTTGTTTGGACACCGAAAATCAAGAATGAAGCAGATGCAATAAGGAATAAAGTAAACCGCTAGCAGAAACGAGAACGCAGAAAAGTTTTTTGGGGCGTTTACTACAACTGTATACTACATTTTATCGCTTTGGCCCATCTCACTCGTTTGACTGCTTTCTTTCACTTCAACAAATTCGATTCATTGCGTTCGCATTGAATGCAAGCGACCAGAAGAGAAGTTGTGTTCAAACAATTTGTTTAAGAATATTCATTTTGTACACAATGATGATGAAACTATCGAGAAATTTGTAAACTATGTGTCCAAGCGTAAAAAATTTTCGCTAACTTTGTTCCTATTATCGATTATATTGCTGTGAAACAATGTCTCCGTTTACCAGAGACGGTTTTCGCCTAAGGCTATCGTTTGCAAAAAGTAGGAACTGAAAACATTGCCTCGGGTCATGAGGAAAATGAATCAATATAAAAAATTTGTTGTTTGGGGGCGTGCGAAAGGAAAAGAGGAGAACGAGAGAGAGAGAGAAAGAATGAAAAGTTATCCTCGAAAGATATTCTCATTACTTCGTAAATCGTAAAAATAACTAAATTAAATGCTATTCAGACAATTTTTTTTCAGACATTGCTTAAAAAGTTCCGGAAAAAAAAAATAAGACGCCTGTGACACAATTTTTGCTACATTGCATTCTTTTTTAAAAAAAAAACTGGCGCAAGATTATTATTATTTTAAACATATTTTTTTTTCGTCTATAATTTTGCATTTTTATTGAATTTTGATTTTTTTTTCTCGCTATAATAAGTTAAATATTTCAAGCATGAGTTATTGCAAAAATCAAAGAATTTATTTTGAGATTTGAAAAAAATTTAAAGGAATCTTATTGAAAATTAAATGATTTTTTTTGTTGTTTCAAATAATTAGATTATTTTACCAAAGTAAGTTCAATTTACGATTGACAGGCTTAAATGTGCTGTTTGACAACACTATGAAGTAAATCGAGTGCAATTAATACCACTTTGATAGTTAAGAAGACGAAAAACAAAAAACAAATTAAAGGAAAGCGATTGCACATTAACACTTTTTGTGATTTCTCAAAAATTGAAAAGTTTGAGAAATTTTTGATCATCGAGCTAATCTTATCGAGAAAATGAAAAGTGAATACAGTCAAATTGCATTGATTTAGCACTTTTGAAGAAACGTTTAACGATAGGAGGGATCAACCCATTGAGTTGCAAAAACATTTACCACTTTTGTAAATTCATTTAACTATAATGAAAAATTT
>NCKU01001539.1:0-24834 GCA_003675995.1 Dinothrombium tinctorium | reverse complement strand
AAATTTTTCATTATAGTTAAATGAATTTACAAAAGTGGTAAATGTTTTTGCAACTCAATGGGTTGATCCCTCCTATCGTTAAACGTTTCTTCAAAAGTGCTAAATCAATGCAATTTGACTGTATTCACTTTTCATTTTCTCGATAAGATTAGCTCGATGATCAAAAATTTCTCAAACTTTTCAATTTTTGAGAAATCACAAAAAGTGTTAATGTGCAATCGCTTTCCTTTAATTTGTTTTTTGTTTTTCGTCTTCTTAACTATCAAAGTGGTATTAATTGCACTCGATTTACTTCATAGTGTTGTCAAACAGCACATTTAAGCCTGTCAATCGTAAATTGAACTTACTTTGGTAAAATAATCTAATTATTTGAAACAACAAAAAAAATCATTTAATTTTCAATAAGATTCCTTTAAATTTTTTTCAAATCTCAAAATAAATTCTTTGATTTTTGCAATAACTCATGCTTGAAATATTTAACTTATTATAGCGAGAAAAAAAAATCAAAATTCAATAAAAATGCAAAATTATAGACGAAAAAAAAATATGTTTAAAATAATAATAATCTTGCGCCAGTTTTTTTTTTAAAAAAGAATGCAATGTAGCAAAAATTGTGTCACAGGCGTCTTATTTTTTTTTTCCGGAACTTTTTAAGCAATGTCTGAAAAAAAATTGTCTGAATAGCATTTAATTTAGTTATTTTTACGATTTACGAAGTAATGAGAATATCTTTCGAGGATAACTTTTCATTCTTTCTCTCTCTCTCTCGTTCTCCTCTTTTCCTTTCGCACGCCCCCAAACAACAAATTTTTTATATTGATTCATTTTCCTCATGACCCGAGGCAATGTTTTCAGTTCCTACTTTTTGCAAACGATAGCCTTAGGCGAAAACCGTCTCTGGTAAACGGAGACATTGTTTCACAGCAATATAATCGATAATAGGAACAAAGTTAGCGAAAATTTTTTACGCTTGGACACATAGTTTACAAATTTCTCGATAGTTTCATCATCATTGTGTACAAAATGAATATTCTTAAACAAATTGTTTGAACACAACTTCTCTTCTGGTCGCTTGCATTCAATGCGAACGCAATGAATCGAATTTGTTGAAGTGAAAGAAAGCAGTCAAACGAGTGAGATGGGCCAAAGCGATAAAATGTAGTATACAGTTGTAGTAAACGCCCCAAAAAACTTTTCTGCGTTCTCGTTTCTGCTAGCGGTTTACTTTATTCCTTATTGCATCTGCTTCATTCTTGATTTTCGGTGTCCAAACAAAGGCGGATCTTATGTGGCTCTGTTTAAGCGTTAATTTACATTAAAAAGCGTGAATTGTGTTTTGGCTGAGACACTAAACGAAGCATAGTGGGGTACGAAGAAGTACGTTAACGAAAGAGGGTCGGACCGAGCAAGTTGAAGTAACGGACAAGGTACAGTGCAGCGAGCAATGCTCACCCATCTAATCTCATTCGCAACGGTAAAAACTCTCATTTACGCACTACTGCCGCTGCTGCTGCTGCTGCTGCTTGTCGATTGAAGTGAACATTCACCAAATTGCTTGGAAAAGCTTTACTACCTACTATTTTCCGTTTCTCGCTGGTTCCTGTTGTCGCGTTAAACATTTACACGCAATTCAGTTCTTCTTCACTTCAAAACGATGTGTTCGTAAATAATAAAGTCCGCGATTACTTTTTTAACTTTTCAACTTTTCAACTTTTAAACGTTTGATTTATAATTTAATTTAAAAAAATTGAACTTTGTTTGAATTTTTGTTTCAATCTTTCCGCGAAAACTTCTGACATGATTTCGACCGCGTCGAGTAATTGATTAATTTATTTCTGTGCATCAATTCCTTTCAAATCAATCATCTCAGTGCATCGTTTCAAAGCATAATGATGTTTAATTGCATCGACAGAACTCTATCGAACTGGTTTAAGCACTTAGGTCACTTCATTGGCGATAATCCTGGCTACTTCGTAATCGTACCGCTTTTAATCGCACTCATATTCGCCACTGGGATCCAGCGGCTCCACTATGAAGATGATCCTGAATACCTCTTCTCACCTACCAACGGTCGATCGAAATATGAACGACAAGCGTTCGACCAGATGTTTCACATGAACTATTCGCAAAATTTCGATTCAAGCAGAATAACGCATAAAGGCCGCTTCGGACGGGTTATAGTGGCGACGAAAAACGAGGCTAATGTTTTGAGTAAGGCAATTTTCGACGAAATCGTATTTCTCGACAAAGCGATTCGTAGTTTGAAAATCGAGTACGACGATGTCGAATATCGCTACGCGGATCTTTGTGCGAAAACAGAACGCGGCACTTGCTGGGAGAACGATATACTTGACTTTGCACCGCGTATCGAAGAGATCGAATCGCGTAAATATTTTCTCCACTATCCGATTTGGATAAACCAAGACGTTTACAAAGCGTACTTTTTTCCGGCTTTTTTGGGCGGTGTGCGCAATGATTCGAACGGACTGATCGAGTCGGCGAGAGCGGTCAATTTGATGTACTTTCTAGATGTGACTGTCAAACGTGGTGACGAGAAAGCAGCGATATGGGAGCAGAAATTTTTACAATTGCTCGCCAATATGCAATTCAAGCACATCTCGATCGCGCGTTTCGTGTCAACAACGCTGCGTACTGAACTCGAAAGTAATACGCAAAGTTTGGTGCCTTTTTTCTGTGTAACCGTAATCGTGATGCTCGTGTTCAGCGTTGGCACTTGTATGATGTCCGATTGGGTGCGAAGCAAACCGTGGCTCGGTTTGCTAGCCTGTATATCTGCAGAGCTTGGCGTTGTCGCTAGTTTTGGTCTTTGTATGTACTGCGGAATCGATATGATAAGTATTAACTTGGCAGCACCGTTTCTCATGCTAGGTGAGTATTTTGCTTACATCGGACATGCATCTTTATAATTTCATTGAAATTTGTGTGCCATTTACTAAATTTGCTCTCACTTTGCGGCTAATGCATATAATTGCGTAAGCGACGATTAAATTTGCTCTCATTCGATTGCTTTTCTTTAATAATTTGATAAATACACTTTGCAAATAGCTATTCATTAGTTACGGAAAATTTTCAGCGCTAAATCGATGATCAAATCTTTCAGCTTCTGACATTTTCTTTTATTTGTTTCAATTTTTTTTTCCTGAATTCCGTTCATTCAATTCGTTTTTATGTTCTTAATGCTCGTAATAATTAAAAATCATAATATTAATACAATTTTTAGCGCATAAAAATCGTTGTTCAACAACCACAATTCAAAATTTTTAAATCGCTTCATTCGCGATCGACAATTAATTTCAAGCAGAGCAACGAGAAGAGAAAATGATTTTATTCGTTCGCTTAACGAAGATCCGCTTTTGTCTTCATGTTAATGATTTCCTTAAATTTTTATTTCTTGCTTATTGCATGTTAAAACGCAAACACACTCCACTCATGATTTGTGTCGATCGTTATCCATTTTTTTCTTCACTTTTTTTCTCTTTCTCAATTTGCCGCTGGATATTAAGCAATTTTTTTCTCTTCATTATGCAATTTTACCTCTTTCTCGAACTCAGTACTCCTATTCACTTTTGTTATGTTGGCCATCTTTTAGTGAAATGGAATTTAAAAATTTTAGCGGTTAACCATGTTAGTTAATAAAAAAATTTTACTTTAAAATTTTAATTTTCTTGTTTCTACTTAATGAAAAAAACCTCCGCAATTTTTTTTTCTCTCTCAAAGTTTTCACTCTCTTCACAAACAAAACGAAAAATTTTGTTATATTATTCATGAAATTTTACCGCATTTAAATGCGTCCTTTGTTCGCTCTCTCAACCAATTCCTTGAAACTCATATCACACTCAGTTTACTGTGCTTCCTTCTTCGCTTCGTGAAGAAGGTAAAAAATTATATGCGCAGCGACAAACTTTAGACAATTTTAAAACTGTGCAACAACCTCAAAAGAAAAAGTAAAATGCTTTGGAAATGTTTTTCTGTTCACTGATCTTTGACGAGAACAACCTTCGTAAAATTTTTTTTTTCCTGCTAAAGTGGATAGCAAAAATATTTTTTTCTACTAATAATACTCTAATTAATCATCAGTTAACAAGTTGATAATAATCAATTAAAATTTTAATTTTTGTTTTATTCAAATGAATTTATTGAATTTTATCAAATTCATCTTCTCACTCTTTTCATTCTTCACTCACTTAGTTGCATTTCAGCTCAGCAAAAAAAATTTGCTCTAGCTTGCTCTCTCTTCACTCTATTTTTAAATTATGAAAATAAAAGCATTCGTTTTGAATAATTAAACGATAGGTGAAAATGAAAATTTGCTTTTTCATCCGATATTATGCTTCTAATGACCTTTTTGAACGTCACTTTTCCTCTTAAAAACTTTTTTGTTTCTTTTAAAATCGAGGAAAAAGTAAAATTTAAAATGTGCGAATTTTATTTAGGTTTCCAAAAGGATATTTATTTTTAAACGCAATACACACAAGCTACAAACAACATGCACACACACAAGCTGGAGAGGAAAAAAAAAATTAAAACAGGTCATAAGAAGCAAGGAAGGGAAAGTGAAATTTCAGACGAAAATAAGGAAGCGAACTTTATATAACTTTTTTTAAAGTGAAATTCATATTGAAAAATCTTTTTTAAAAATAATATGCGTTAATTGTTAAGAAGGGATGCAAATGTTTTCTTGCGCAACTTTCGTAACATTTTAGGTGAATTTTTCGATTGAAAAAAAATAAATTCGTGAATTTTTAAGATGATATCGATAATGTATGTCACCCATTAACTTAAATACTGGTCACTGTCCCTCTCTATATATCACCTATTCAAATACCATTTGGCCGAGTAAAAAAAATCACTGCGTGAAGAAATGATGAAATTATTCGCTGCCGACGAAAATCATCGAAATTCACTTTTTAATTTGAATGAAAAAACAAAAAACAAATTGATTTTGAAATTTTTGCATTTGCAGCTTGCATTTTAATTCACTGTTTAAATGAGAAAATAAGGATGTTCTTAATTTTTATAATTCTACGCTTTAGAACATTAGAAAACTTATTATGAGGAAAAAATGAAGAATGAAACAAGCTGAAGAACAAAATTAATTTTTTTTCTGTAACGAAAAAATAAAAAATAAGAAAACAATGCGATTCGGCAATTGTACTAAAAATTTTTGTGACCGAAATTTCTTTACACAATCAATTTCACACATAAAGGATAAGAGCGAAAAACGATAGCGTAAACAAACATTGAGACGAATTGAATCTTTTTTTTTCGATTATAGGTGTTGGAATGGACGACGCGTTCGTTCTTTTGGCCGCATGGCGAAGAACTAATCCTAGTCATAGCGTTTCCGTACGACTTGGCCACACTTATTCGGAGGCCGCTATTTCAATCACGATCACCTCCGTGACTAATTTTATTTCATTCATGATCGGCATTTTGACCCCATTTCCATCCGTAAGAATTTTAACGGTAAACGAGAATATTTATTTTATTTATTTTTAAATTTAAGGTTCGCATTTTTTGCATCTACACGTCGATCGCTGTTCTCTTCACTTACATCTATCACATAACGTTTTTCGGTGGATGCATGGCGTTTTTCGGGTACATAGAAAAGCGCAAACTTCACGCTTTAGTGTTTGTGCCTGTGATGCCGAAATCTCTAGCAGGTGATAATAAATTCAAAGATTTTCATTGAATTTAAAAAAAGCAATTCAAATTCTTCCTTTTCAACAGTGAACAAAGGAAGCTGTTTTCAGCTATTTTGCACCGGAGGACGAAACGAAGCCGACCCTGACAATCCAATCGACAACAAGGACCACGCCGTTATGATTTTCTTTCGCGATAATTTAGCGAATTCGCTAAACAAAAGATCCATCAAAGTTGTGGTTTTGGCAATTTTTTTAGTTTACTTAATAATCGGCATCTATGGCTGCACGATTGTCAAAGAAGGATTAGACAGACGAAAATTGTCGCGCGACGATTCGTACTCGGTGAAATATTATGATTACGACGATCGCTTCTTTCGCGAATACCCGTATCGCATTCAAGTGATGGTGAATAAAACGCTTAATTACGCGGATCCCGATGTTCAAGATCAAATCGAAGCAATGCTTCTTAAATTTGAATCAAGTGAATACGTTGAAAGTAGTATTTTAACCGAATCGTGGTTGCGAGCGTACAAAAGTTTTCTTCAACAAGAACAAAGCTTCATATTCGTTCAAGCCTTAAACATAACCGATAAACAAGATTTCATTCGCGGTTTTCGCGATATTTTTCTTCACTTTCCACTCACCGAAACGTTTCGCAACGACGTGGTATTCAACGAGAATGGAACTGAAATCATCGCCACTCGTTATGTGATACAAACGAAGAACATAAAAGATGCAAACATGGAGAAAGATATGCTGATCGCACTACGCCGGATTGCCGATAGTTTTCACGAGTACAATGTGCAAATCTTTCATCAATTGTTCATATTTTTCGATCAGTTTATTCTCGTTCGCGACATTTCTCTGCAAACGATCAGCATCGCAGCGTTCGTGATGATGTTCATTTCTCTCCTTTTCATTCCATCGCCGATTTGCGCATTCTGGGTCGCATTCTCGATCATATCAATTGAGATCGGCGTTATAGGATACATGACGCTTTGGGCAGTGAATCTAGATTCAATTTCGATGATTAACTTGATCATGTGCATCGGTTTCTCCGTTGACTTTTCAGCGCACATTTGTTATGCATACATCTCGTGCGAAGCGAGCACTCCGAGCGAAAGGGTTCGACATGCTCTCTACTCGCTTGGTTTGCCAATTCTTCAAGGCAGTGTTTCGACAATTTTGGGTATCATTGCACTCGCCTTCACACCTTCCTATCTTTTTCTTACATTCTTTAAAACCGTTTTTCTTGTCATGCTGTTTGGTGCCACACACGGCGTTCTACTTTTGCCAGTCCTTCTTTCGATAACCGACAATTGTCGATCGGATCGCGAGAAAAGCGATAAATCGCTCTATAGAAACAATGTTTCGCTAACACCGCATCCGTTCGACCGCAGCGAGAAAACGTTCGACGGTAAAAGAATCACGCAAAACGGTAATCCAATTTATATACCGCGGCCGACGTACATCGAAGCGCTTGTCTCATCGACCGAAGCTAAATACAATGAAACAACGTCGCCAGTCGACGAAGACAGCGGTCAAGGCTCGAAAAGTTCGGCAAGTTCTGAGGATAGTGTGATTAATGAAAAAGATTTAGGTTTAGGCACAAGTGGAGAAGAATGCAGCGAGGGAAGCTGGAAAGCGAGTAAAGAAAAAGCGGCGATCATTCAAAGCGAAAATCAGCTTCAACACTTTCCAATGCCGAGAAACTTAAGTGTACCCAATTTGAATCGCAAGAATCAATCGAAATGGCTTCCAAGCACAAGTCACGAAGACTCGCATGTTAATTATGGTTATATAAGCGACAGCGGAGATAATTACACTGTTGAGCATTCTTCGCATCCATTAGCCTCTCGTAAAGCAGAAGCAAATTCTTCTCAAGCAATTTGTGCAGCCGGCAGCAGCGCAAAAACCAATCGTCTTTCGGCTTACCATTACGAATCGCCTTTACCGTTCGGTTCAGGTCGTCACCATCAATTAGAATTTCAAAAAATTACTGCCCCGAATGCGGCAAAGGAGAGCCTCTATTATCGCCAAAGTGATCAACGCCAACATAATAAGCATCAGAAAACACCAGAGCAATTCTTTCAAGAAATTGAGAAGCGAAGAATGGAAATTAAACGCCGATTACAACAGCAGCAAAACGAGCAGAAACCGAAATATCAGCACAATTATCAAGAGCGAGAAAAGAGACGTCCGAATGAAAGTGAAAACAATTTCTTGACTAACAATCGCCAAATTAAGAAAAACTTTCATCAATTTGGTGATAAAACTAGTGAATGACAACAATTAAAATGAGTTAGTTATTTAAATTTGAATTTCTTCGTTTAAATAATTGATTTTCAATTAAACTCAATCGTAAGCCAATGAAACACTGTTTTTAAAATGACGGTAATCTGTGCCATTTAATCTTTCGTAGTCGGCTTATTCGATATTCATCGAAAATGTTCATTTTCTTTGCTTTTCTCAATTTACGATTTGCTCAATGTTTGAACACAAGGTTTTCATGGATTGAATAATCACGAAAATAAGTTCCATTAAATTGCATTGTTTCTTTAATTTGTCAAGATCATTTCCATTGATCCAGCACGGGTGTTTGCCCGTTTTAATACTCGGACAGGTAAAATAAATAAATCTTTCGCTAAAATATTTTTAGGCGATCTAGTAAACAAAATTTTTTCATCGGAAATGATCTATAGATAGACCGAAATTACCCGCTATGTGTTCTGAGCGGGAATCGGCACCGTTTTTGGCAAAGGAATTGTTAGTATTCCAAATAGATTCGAACGTTTCCGCTAAGAGCTTTTCAAGCGTTTAAAAGGGTTGAATCATTCTAGGGCGTCAAAACCGCTTTTAACCGCTTTTGCGGGATATAAGTTACCGATCCTATTTTTTCGTCGAAATTTTCATTTTGGGATGTGAAAGAGTTCCGCTTGAAGGAAATGATTTTTTAAATTCACTCTGCACAATGCTTATTGACTCAAATTTATGACAAAGCTTCGTTAAAATCTTTCTTTCTTCAAATTTTAAAACCACTTTCGATTTCGCGGCTTTGTCGCTGCTTAAAAGTATTGAAAAATTTACTTTTAAGCTGTCTAACTTGAATAACCGAAGAGATAAAATTATATTTAGCACTTAAAACAAACCACGAAATTCGTTTGAGATTCGGCCAGCAATAAAAAAAAAAATTTTTTGCCATTGAATTAATGTAAAAGTTTTTTAAGTGAATAACTTTCTTCACGTGAAAAATTCTCATCATGAGGAGATAAATTTTAATGCACACGTGATTTCTTTTATCTACATACTAAGTTTCATTTTATTGAGATCGAGCCAAAAAAGTAGCTTGCCTGAAAGTTATTGAGAATTTTTTTTTTTTTAAATTAATCAACTCAAAAGATCTTTTAAAACAAACTTGACCGCTCAAAAGCGACTTTAACTGACTTTTATGATTTTGAATAAGTTTTAAAAATTTATTTCTTCAACATTTGATAAAATGTTCTCTTTAACAGCTTTTATTTAAACAATTAAACGCTTGTGACTTTTAATGATTTTTCAAAGACCTGTTTAATTTAGTGCAATCAGATTATAAACGATTAAAAATATTTAATTTAATTTAAAATTTTCGCTCCAAGCCATTTGCGTAGCATTTAATTATCGTTGAGTAACATTTTTATCTGATTATATCTTATAATTGTGCAATTTTTTTTTTAGTTTTAATCACGATCACAATTTATCTTTAAAAAATATTTTTCACAAAATATTCAATTTTGATGATAAAAATTTTTTTATCATATTAAAAACCCTGTAAATTGCAATATTAATTGACTTAAAAGAGAGCTTCTGATACCATAATTTAAACTCGATTAATTGCTCAACTTTAAGTATACTCGTGACAACAAAAAAAAATTATGAGCATCTAGGAGATTTAAACAAGTTAAGAAACATTTGAAAATGAAACTCATCAGTGAGACATAATGAAGAGAAGTGAACATACAAAAATGTTAAAAATGAAGAATTTTTAATCAAATTACAGTGTGTTAAACATTTTTAAGATCTAGAAAAATGAGAAAATGCAATTAAGCGCAGTTGTTTGTCGTAGAGCTTTTTTCGAATTCGATAAAAAGTTGAAAACGATCGAGATTGTTTTCGTGAAAATTAAATTAAGTGAATCGAGTATTGAATTAGAGGCAATTAAACGTAATTTTCACGCATAACTAAAATGGTAAAATGTAATAATTTCTGCCCACCCTTTAGAGCGAGGGGGTTCCGGCCAAAAGCTACAATAGAAGAAAAACACACCCCGACTATTTTTCATTATCTGCACACGTTCCTGTGCTTTCAATAAACACGAGCGATAGCGTTCGATGCAAATGTACCATTCGCTTGACGATCGTTGTTGTTTAATAGAGCGAGTGTTTCAGCGTTCGCCTTATGTCTGCGCATTTCTTCTTTGATGAATAGCGACAAAATGAAATTAACGATCGCCATCGCCAGTAGCGTGAGATTGCCTGAGCTGGCGCCGAAAGTAGAAACCAGCATCGAAGTTAATGGTATGATGAAAATAGTCGGCACACAAGCGCAAACAGTCGTTATATTGACAGTGACTGCTTCCGGAAACGGGTAGGTGACTTCGACAATGAAATCCATCGCAATTACGTACATTCCACTATAGAAAAATCCGCTCATAAATATCGATAAGTAAACGAACGGTTCGAATTTTAATTTCAAGCTTATTATGTAGAATGTGCTGAATATTATGCTCAATGTGCAATACATGATCAGCAATCGCTTGTAGCGTTTGTAGTGTTTGCAGATTAGGCCAGTCAAAGGAGAACTTATAATTCCAGGAATCAGCGACAATATACCGGCAATAGTCACAATTCGATTTCCGTGCGAAAACTGCAGGAAGATCGATTGATTGAGAACAACTGACATTGTCTGCGAGCCAGCGATTACGAATGAGAAAATGATTGATAAAAACATGTAACTTCTGTTCTTGAGTAAAACTTTTGCCGATTGTTCTTTCAAATGATGTCCACGCGCTTTCTGTGCTAAACTCGGCGGTGTCGGTGGTTTCTCTCTTATCACCACCACAGCGAGCACAAATAAGAGACTTGTTATAGATGCGAGTGCGATCGAAATCGAGCTCAAGCCTTCCAGCGTTTCTTCATCACTTTTCACACCTCTGAAGATCAGAGTAGGCGAGAGAAAAGCGAGCGATGAGCCGAGCATAAGAAAAACGGTATTCGTGCCGATCACGGTAGCGACGTGTTCGCTTTTAAACCAATTGGCACCAAAAATAGCTGTGAGCGAGGGTTGCGTTATGGTCGCGAATGCGGGAAACGATTGACCAAACATCATGAGCCAATATAAGTTATTTCTGAGTGCGAAACATTTGATACAAGGTCCGATCGCGTTCGCGAATATCGCCAGATTCGTTGTCGTTCGAAAACCATATTTTTCGATGCACCAGATCATCGGATAGAACATGATCGATGCGTTCAAATAGAATATGACCGCAGTCAAATTAATTCCAATCGCACTCACGTTGTAGAATTTGCTCACCACATTCGAAATCGCCGTGTATTCGTAGTGTTGATAAAAGTTGGTCGCTGTGAACAAATTGAGCAGCAAAAGAATGAACCATCTTCGCTTATAAAAAACGAACTCCATTTCTACAATTCAATTTAAATGAGAGAGAGAAAAATATTTTTTATTAATTATTCGCAGTGATAATCTCTCAGCTAGAATAAAACGATTAACTTCCTTATGAAATGTTACGATCGAAGTGCAAACGATGCAGGTGAAATGTGACAAAGACTTTCGCTTTTCGCATCGAATAAAATGCAATTTAGACTCATATTCAACTTTTTTAGATTGCACGAAAATTCCCTAAACGCCTTTCCCTGAGTGTGAACTTTCGAATAGATTCAGGAGTTCACGAATATTCTCTCAAATCTTTTACAGACACGAATTTGACAGGGCGGATATCGTAATCGAATAACAAAGCGGCTTCCTTAGAGGAAGAGTTGTTTATCGTAGAAAATTTTTCATCGAGTTCATTTGCTTTTTCACACATTCATTCATTAGCACCGCATTCACAAGGTGTATCAGGATGAGCGCAAAATTTGCCAATGAAAAATTAATTTTTAAACGCGTAAACCATTCACGATAAACACTTTTTATTGAAAACTGCCGAGGAAAAACAAAAGCAAATAATTAAGAAAACGAATTGCCTGATACATTTGTTTAAAAAAAATTAACGTCTAATGGCGGCACTTCCTATGGGAGGTTCACAATGAAAACTTCAGAAACAAAAAAAATTCAACACTCAAACGTATTCCAAATGGTGATGATCAAAGTTGTAGAAAATGTCTTAGTTTTTTGTTTGTTTAAAAATAATTTTTTCCATAGACTCTATGTATAAATAATACCAACGAACCTCGATAGCAATGAACCTCAGAGAGGCCCCGGAGACCAACATTCAACCGTCAGCTTAATGTCATTTGCGAAATCAGCTTTCTTTCAATCGTAAATTCATTTTTTTAGCGAATATCGCACAACTGAAACTTTATAAAATCGTCAATCTTAAGTTAATAAAAACGAAGTGATGAAACAATAAATGTGATCAGCCTTTGCCTCAAGGCGGTGTTAATACAAATTCGCGAATGGTTGTAGAATTTTAAATGCAATCATCTTTCTTATGTAATAAATTAGTAGCAAAAATGATAGAAAATGAGTGAACTTAAAAATCGATATTTAAGTCACGGAATGTCTAAGTGTGTTAAAAATTTTCAAAACATTGAGATGATTGACTCATTTTTAAAAAATGTAAAATTCTTTTCAAATGAAATAAGCGATACAAAAATTTTTGTGCTCGATAATGCAATTTAGAGAATAAACGAATTTGAATTTTTTTGTGAAACTTTGATATTTAAAATATAAAAAAGAGTTAAATCGTCTTATTTTACTGATTGCGAAATTATAAACTTTGTGTGTAAAAACGCGATTTCAGATCGATGTTCGTTGCGGATAAAATATTTCGTTTTGTGATCAGCGATTAGAGTGAACAAAAAGTTTTTTTTGAACATAGTAGTACTTAAAGCGGTTAAAAAAACAACTAAAAAAATCCGAAATTTTAATCATTTTAACATCATTTATCAGATTTGTTCACGGATGATTAAAATCTCTTGTCCTTATTGCTGAATTAGCAATGAACAAACTAAAAAAGTAGTTCAGAGTAAAATTTTATTTAATGAAAATTTCAGATTGAACAGTTTAAAATAAAATTTTTAAAAAACTCCTCGTAACAATTTCATTTTAAAAAGTGTTCCTTTTTTTTGCCTTTACCATCAATATAATTCATTTGACAAAACTTTCCTTGGCACCGAAAGTGTTATCAAAAGGTAAGCGATCGCAATTTTCCAAACAGCAAAATTCTTGTACAAGTAGTGAAGGCGATTTATCAATGAGTAAAATTTTCAATAAATAATCTTCTCTATAAAATAATGAGAAATTGTGACCAGATCGATTAAAAGAAAGATTTATTAAAATTAAATTATCTCTTAAAAAATTCAGAATAAAAATTCAGCAAACAGAACGCTGATTGTGCTTTAAATTCTTAAAATTAATTTTAGGTAATCGTTATTTTCTGTAAAAGAATTCTTAATTTTTCCCTAAAGAAAATAAATTTAACACAAATTTCTTTACTCTTAAAGATAGAATCATCCACTGTCTTTCAGCCTGTAAACAGAATAATTTTTATTTTCATTTCAACTGCCCTTAAATATATTCAAAATCGATGCGTTAAAGCCTTAATTTTAAGTATAATAGCCTCAATGGTGGTATTAAAAGTTATTTGTAACTCTGATTAAAAGCTGATCTCTGATGTGAGATCCAGAGAATGTTTAATTGTAAGGTCAGTGAGGGTAATGATAAAAGAAAATGAGGTGAGTTTGGAGAAATAAGCATTAATGGCTGCTTGATGTATGTGGTTAAATTGAGATTACCATCTGCACTCTGATGAAAAAACTAAACGCTGTGTGATATTATAATTACTTTATTAGATTCATTGCCGTGGACAACTGAGATTAGAAAAAATAAATGCATTGATAGTTTCATTAATTAATATAATACAAAATAGTGATTATTTACAGTTTATTCCGAGCTATTCAGAAAAGGAACACCATAAAAATAAATGCAGATTTTAAGATAGGTAAAGAAATAGTTTTTCTCATTTTGACTCAATTGACTTGTGTGGATAAAAAATTACAGCGCTTGAAAAAATTGAGTTGTGACGCCGTTCACGGGTGCTTCTGAATTTAAATTCTCAAGTGATTTCGATGTTTCAGATGGTAAGGGTAAAGCTGACCAATCCGATGTTTTTTGAATTAAAGGAAAAGATTCTTTTGTACATGTTTCAAGTTTCGCTTTGAACGAGATCAACGTTTCGTCTTTTGTCAGCTTTAATGAGACTGAATTCGGTTTATTGGCATTCATTTTTTCGTTTAACGCAACTCCTCGAGTTAACTTCTCAATGACTTTTGCCAAGCGTCTATTATCCGAGTGAGTTATCTTTGAAGGAACATCATTTGCAAATTTTATCTTTGTCTTCGGTTTAGCATCATTTGTTTTCAGTTCTTTCTTAATTTCACTTCGCTTTAGATCCATTTTCCTGCGCTTAATCGGTTTGCTAGTATCAGTTATTTTATAATAAAGACTTAAAGGACCATTCTGAAAAAAAGAATATTGAAGTTATACAATTTTTCAAATTAAACGTTAATAATTTTAGTAAATGATCATTAAAGTTTCGAAAAATGCTTTATTTCAGTTATTTAACTCACCCTTCTCCATGAATAAATGTATGCTAGGTCCATCATCGTGTACTCATCTGACAATTGATCATGTTTATAAAGTATTTCAAGTTCATGATTCGCTTTGAGTTCATATTTTGATCTTAACCATTTTTTAAGGTGTAGCACTTTCATACCGCCCTCACATAAAAGATATCTTCTTTGGTTTTCGCTTTTGTTATTTAACGTCTTCGATGAAGACAATGATTGCGAAGATGATGATAGTGGTAAATATGAGTAAGAGATCACTTCTGGTAGGTATTCGACTGAAAGCGAAATTTTATCATCGGGACTATAGATAACACGTTCTCCGCTAATAATTCCACGATCTTCGCTCGAAGTTAAATTGATTGCTAGATTTAAAAGAATTAATTATGTTAGTTCAAGAAAGTTTATATTTCATTTATGAATTGTGACAAATGTTTTGAAACTAAGAAAAAAAATCTTTATCTTAATTAACAATCAGTTGGCTTTAAGCATGGCGACATTTATTTGTACTCGAAGCTTAAAAAAAGCTGTGAACTTCAAAATAATAGTGCTATTCTTGACACAAAAAGTTATCATTCCGAGTAAAATATGATTTTCGTTGTTAACCGTTTTTTCTATTCAGAGTGATGCAGCTGTAAAAGCGATATCATTAAGGAAAATAACTAAACGAACCTGCTTCCGGGTGTTTAGCGTAGAATTCGTTTCTTCTCTTCATTTCTCCTTCATTATAAAGCTATTAAATGAATGAATGTGTATTTTTCGAAAATATATTTACCTTTAAACAGTCCAGGAACGATTTTATAAACAATGTCCTGTAGACTGGGATCGGATCTAATTTATAGTGGATTAAGAAAGACCAGAATAAAGTATAATTCGCATCGATAAACAAACCTTATATTGAGCAATGGTTTAGTTTTGTGTATTTGAGTGTCACACGTCGGACACGTCTTGTTGCCGTCCAAATATTTAACAATGCAAGTTTTGCAAACTAAATGTGAAGAAAAGAGTGAATTGTAAACAAATAGCACAAAAAAGCATCGACCGATCGATGTATATTTACACGAGTGAAGACATTCCACAATTGTGGTCGCGTCGATCAAATAGCCTTTACAAAGTTTGCATTTGATGTATTCGTTTAAATCGACCAATTTAACGCCGTTTTTCATCATTCGTTTTCAAATGCTAGCGTTTAGTTCATAAATGAATTTCTTCACTGTTCTCCCATCAAATCAGGGCACACAATCGACGGCATCGATTTAATAAATCGTCGTTCGAACAACGAACAAAACAAAAACATCGATTGACACAAACACCGTTTTGTTGTTTTTCACACCGCAGCCATACGCGTTCGCATCGATCGAACGTTTCTAATCATTTTCAACGAACGAACGCTTCTCACATTCTTATCTTCATTCATTCATTCATTCGTTCGTTAATTGCTTCGTTACTTTTCAATGTTTGAAAGTAGAAATTTGAAAAAATGAAAGCGAAAAAGAAAAGCGAATCGCGATGAGTGCGAAATAAAAGAGCGCGATTCGCGAACGCGAACCATTCGCTCGTTTCGAGCGAAGCGATGCAACTTTCGAGACGCTCCCTGCTTTTTCTCCGAAAACAATCGTCGCTTCGCGAGCCGCTGTCAAGCGGCGAATGGCGATTTGCGGCGACGCCGCGCTTTACTATACTTGCGGCGCTTTTTTTCGCCCCTTTTCGATACAAAATCTATTCGAAACGCAAAAGCTACATGAAGAAACACAAAATAATCTCAGCAATATTTTATATTAAGTCATAAAATTCACATTTGTTTATATATTAATAATGCAGAGATTTTGTGCCTTTCACTGTACCTTCTCTCTCGTCTCACTCATTCACTGCTCCTTCTCGTTGCGCACACTTCGTGCCTAGAAGCTTGATAACGAGCGACCACGACACGACTGCTTTCATTATTTTCCATAATTTGACAACAAAGCAATTAAATACGCTTTAACGGTATAAATTTAGTGTCGAAAGTGTCAAACGTTTGCTTAGCGTAGACAATTTTGCATATTCAAAAAAAAACTTTAATCGTTCCTAATGAGATTTTTATTCAAAAGCACTAATTTAAAAAAGTGTTCGTCGAGGCAAAACGTTTTTTAGAAAATGCTTTTATATAGCAGCTGCTTAAATTTATTGTGAAAATTTTGCACACAACTTTACATTGAATATTCACATTGAGCTCAAAATATATTTGATAAGCGTGAAAAGCTTAAATAAACAAATCACTTATCATGATTAAAATTCACATTTGCTCACTTAAATGCACATATTTAAAATAATGGCACGAATACATTTAAAAACATATTAAGAGGAAAAACTCTTTGGAGTCTTTTTCTTCTCATCAAGTTAGTTATTTTGCTCTCTAATTAACCAATAGGTCGACATCATTCCCTTTCCCTGTGAGGAAAAAAATAATCGCTGTGAAATTTAATTTTTGTAAAGATAAAAATTTTTAACGATAACAACAATTTCTCTACCTTTATGTCGATTTCTCCTCTCGGTTCAGTTTCAAATGTTTTGAACTGATCTAAGATTTGCTTTGACTCTTCGCTAATGTGAATTTTCATCGCTGAAATTAAATGTTTTAACATTAAAAAGAAGAAATTAATGTCAAAAGTATCTGTAAACCTTCTCCGTATGATTCCATTCTCGAAGCGGTGTTCACCGTGTCACCGAAAAGACAGTACCGGGGCATTCGCGATCCGACAACACCAGCTGCACATGGACCTTAAACAACGACAAAATGAAACGAATAGCAGAAAGTTTGAAATGAAACGTACCAGAATGCATGCCGATTCTCAACATTAACTTCCTCTCAGGAGCATGTTTTATTCTGAAAGTTTTGATTCGCTCCAACAATGAAATTGTCATTCGCGCAATTTCACGAGCGTGTCGGTTTCCATTTCGGACAGGTAGACCGGAAACAACCATATAGGAGTCGCCGATTGTTTCCACTTTATAGCAATCGAAGTTGCCAATTATATCGTCAAAGCAGGTATAAACATCATTAAGTAAATCTACCACTTCAATCGGGCTGCTCTCGGCGGATATTTTGGTGAAATCTTGTATATCCGTGAAACAGATGGTTACGCACTCGAATTCTTCAGGTTCAACTGAATTACCATTTTTCAATTGCTTAACAACGTATCTACTCATAAGAATTCGCGTCAAGTGTGAAGAGGAAAAAAGAAATCGATTCTTACTTAGGAAGTAATTCATAAAGCAATTCGTCGCTTCTTTTCTTCTCTTCAACCAAAGCAGCTGTTTTTTCTTCTACCAATTGCTCCAAATTATCCGTATACTGTTCCATTCTCCTCAAAAGATTATCCAAAAGATTACTGCTACCAAATGCTTTCGTCAATTGCTTTAGCTGCATTTTTATAGAGTAAAACGTGGGTCTTTCCCACGGATTTTCTTTCCAGCATTTCGTAACTAAATCAATCAATTCTTGAGGTATTTCACTATTCTTAGGGAGTATTGGACGAAAAGGCGGATCTAAGCTTAATCTAACCATGTTTAAAATTTCATCTGCATTCAAAGTAGGTCTTGATGAGTTTAATGACTCTGGATCATAGCCGAATGGCTCTTTGCGAGTGATTATTTCTTGAACAACAATTGCAAAGCTGTAGACATCACCTTTCTGAGAGCCATTTAAAAGAGGTTCTTTCGATCGTAAGTGTTCGGGTGCAATGTAAAGAAGAATTTGCGAATTCTTTCCCTCTTCACTCGCGCTATGAGCCATGAGATGAGATAAGCCAAAATCGGTCAACTTCACAATGAAGTGATTATCAATAACGCAATTACTCGATTTAAGTCTTCCATGATAATTGATTGGACAGCTGTGAATGAATGCCATACCGTCAACAATGTCGCTGATGATTGAGAAACGGAAACACCAGTCGAGATGAATAGAATCGTTTAGGAGTAGTTCGCGAAGACTTCCTCTGGAACAGTATTCAGTGATTAAAGCTATGTGCGATTCATCGACGCATAGCCCCATAAATCGAATCAAATTTTCGTGTACCAGATCTCTTACCTTGAAAAAGAATGTTGCAATTGAATAAAATTAATCACAATTATTTACTTAAATGTGCCCGTCTTACTTGCTTCAATTCCATCAGTATTTCCCGTGTAACTGATAATGTTTCAACATTTAAAATTTTGACAGCAACTTTGATATTTTTGAACACTCCAACACGAGTGCCGGGCGCTGTTGTGCCTCCAATAAGTTGATTACTGCGTTTCATTTGAGTGCTAAGAAATGAAACGTTATTACCAGAATTATTTTTCTCTGAGTTCTGTTTGCGTAAATCTTGACAAACGTCTGGACATTCCGGAAATGGTGGTATTTGAGAAGCATTCGCAGCATTTTCACTCGCCACAGTGCTCGTTGATTTTTGAAAGCCATCGGAAAAATGTATTTCATCCCAAGAAACTTTCCACCAAAGGTTTGATAATTCGGCTTCAAATTGAAACTTTCTGTATACTAAAATGCAGAAAACAGCGAAAAGTGCTACAGTCGTTAAAACTGTTGCTAACACAATCCACAGATAACTGCTTTTTATTTCATCGCATTCAGATCCATCGAATCCACACTCGGGTTTATCATTTGGAGGTTGTCCTTTCGGCCATTTGATCAGACTCTCATTAATAAAATTCAATTGATCCAAATGACTCAAGTAAATAGCAACTGACTCCATAGCCAACGAGCGTTCATTGAATTCGTTAATTTTGAAGTCTGCTTCTCGATCACCATTTGAATCGATGTAAATCTCTCCGAAAATAGTGCTTGAAAACGAAGTGTTTCTCAATGAATTGAGAATATTTATACCATTTGTTGGATCTTTGCGCTCGGCTCGAGTTTTGTTCAAAGCAAATCCATACATCAAAAGACATTCGTAAAAACTCGCTGTGATTAAATTTACTTTGGCTTCTGTCGGCACTTTTATTCTTTTCGCCGCCTCAGCTTTTAATTCGTTTTCAAATTTGTCGAAACCATTTGAATTTAATGAGCTCAAAGTAATTAAAAGTAAAGATTCGCACATTCTTCTGACGATCTGTTTAGAGAAGAGGTTTACTAATCGTAAAAATTAATGAAAATGATTAGAATTACCAATTAGAATTTTTCGATATAAAAAACAAATTTTAAGTGTGTTTAGAAACTGAATACACTAACCTCATTATCAATATTCGAAGGAATCATCCATTTGAAATCTTCAGCACGAGTCCATTGTACGCTTATGAATGCAAAATCGCCGTTATGCATTCCGAGCGAATGGGCGGCAATCAATGCATTTCTAACTGTTTCTTCTTTCGCCAATATTATTAGAACTATAAAGTGAAATTTGAAAAGAATGTAAACTTCAGTTGGTCAGAAATTAATAGAATGAGAATAAAATCTAAGGGACAAAGCACATAGTTCATATTATTAATTCAACGTGTCGAGAGGGCTCGTGTAAAATTGAAAATTTAGCGCTTGTAAGTCTGACTCCAAAAATAAAATGAAGATCTTGCATTGAGCCAGAATAGTTTTAATAATTCGATTAAAAAATTTAATAATATTCACCTCTAGCGTAAAGCTTACTACTTTCGAAAATTTGCTCGAAATCGGTGTCCATTTTACTGCTATTAAAATCTTTGAAAAATGGTACAATTTCTGGATGAATGTTGAATGTAGACTCTAATCCCTCTCTTGTGATACGACTGTAAAAATGTTCGATATCAGTGAGCACGAAAACGTGTCGCCAATTAAAGTGAAACATTATTTTAACAAATAATTTCGATAATTTCGATGTGGTAGGCGATATTCGTATCAACGTGGAAAACACTTCTCGGTCGCTGAATTGATCCGCTTGACCGGCGCCTGTACATAGCGGAATTTTCCAATAGCTTGCCAGGTCAGCGATCGAATGTAGCGCTGTGCTGCATAAAGGACCGACCAAAAAAGTCACAGGATGTACTTTGAGATGCTCCTCGGCGATGATACCAGCAGCATGATTTAAGCGACAGTCAACTTCTTGAGGTATGTGCTTATAGGTGAAATTAATGAACGGATACAAATTTTCTAATTTCACAAAAGCCAGAGAAACAGCGGTTTTCGTGAAAAGTAAATTTAGATCACTTTTTTGGTGATTTTCGAATAGATCGACAATCAGAATACGCACAGTGAAGTTTTGCTCCTCTTCGAACTCATATTCAATCGAAATTGACTCGCTTAATTCGTTCAAAAGCAGAGATGAATTCGAGTGATTCACATTGATCGCTGCGAAATGATATTTTTCTGATACATTAGCAAAAAAAGTGAAAACTAGCAGAAATGTGGTGATACCAAATGCGGCGATCATGTTTATCGCGCGCTGGTATCGAGAGTGAAAATGTCAGTTTGAGCAAAGTGAAGAACAAAGTGAAGAATTGTGAGCTTTCGCTAATTAAACAAACAACTTTCGCGTTCGTATGTTGTTGCTTAACACCGCAATTTTTCTTTTTTCGCTTGAATTGCTGCGCGAACAATGTTTGCATTTGTCTTATTTATGTTACTAACAAAATGTCCAAAATTAAACAAAGCGATATAATGAGAAATCGACCACAAGCAGATTGATGATAAATTTTGAGTAAAGCGACACCGCAAAGTGATGCTTTGCTTTTACAAGCGTTTCTTACGAATTTAGTGAGTTACGAAAGTAGTGAGTTGGTCAAAACTTTTAATTAATAATTGATGCGCTTTTAAAAATTTAAGAATAATCTCAAGTGAAATTTTAAATTTGTTTAACTAATCTTAACGCCACACCCTTCTCGATGTTTATTTTAATTTTAATTTGGAAGAACTGTAAAATATTACAAACATTAGCTAAGTGAACTGCAAAAGAGAAAATTAAGTTGAAAAATTTATCAAAATTAATAAATTTAATTTTTTAAAAATTAATAAATTGTTATAAATTTATTTTTATTTACTTTTAATGCTTAATTAATATTTTTTTCTATTCAAATAATGGCAACAATTCAAGTAAAACCCTAAAACTTACTCCCGCCAAAATGTTTTATAATAATTTAAATCAAATATTCCAAATTTGAATTTGAGTAAAATAGCAAAACATTTGTAGGAAGCGTGCAAGCGTTCAAATGAAATTGTATCGACGATTTACAAAGCAAGAATAAAGAGAAAGAAAACTAATTGTAATGAATTCGTGTATCAAAATCATTAAGAATTAATGAAAACCAAAATTCTTTATTATTACTTAAAGATAAAATAAAAAGTAAATAAATGTGTACAAGTACTTTCTGGAAGAATGTAATTAGTGCGCACGAAATTTAATATTGATGAAAAATGAGATGAGAGAAATATGAGTTCATTCAATTTAAGCTCTACAGTGCGTGTCTTTCTGCATTTACAAATGCCATAGTGAAATTATTAATTATGTACTTTCTCTATATTTGCTTGTAAATCATAATGCAATAATGCTATTGAATCGATAAGAAAACATTTTTTCGGAAGTAACATTAACTATGTATGCTTAGAACTTTTCTTCTTTGTGTTCTCGAACAACGCTTTTAACTTAACTTTTTGCTTACTTTATCGATTTACAATTTTTTTTTTCACGCATAAAACTAACAAATTATGTTATTAAACATATTTGACACGGCACAAACAGAAAATTATATATAGTAATGCGCAAAATGCTATGCACTAAGAAATATGTTCAATGAATGTCGTAACTGTTGCTTTGAAATCGAAAATATTGAACAAAAAAATGCATCACGAATCTAACTCATCCAGAAAAGTGCTCTTAATAATTTCAAAGAGTTCTCAAAAGAGTTATTAATGGATAATATTGAAGCAATCTTGTGAGCAAACAATGAACTCGAAATTGAGAACGCGTGGCAGCTAAGAATTTGTAAAAATGCTTTTCAATTAGCCCAGCGTTGGAGAGAAGAGAAAAGTTTTTTTTTTCGCGGATACGACGAAGGGGTTTTCGAGTCAAAATAATTGATTGCGATCGATAACTGAAAACATTAATTGATCAACTTTGACTCGAAATTAATATAAAATGAAAGTCTGTATTAAGAATTAAATCATAATAAAATTATTTTCAAAAATTCAACAAATGAAAACAATTTTTAATAAAAAGTGGCCTCAGGTACGCATCCACTCAATGAAACTCTAACTTAAAATCGAATTTTTATTCAAAACTTGAAAGGTTTTTACTATTGGTTTCTGAGTAGATCATTTTTTAGAGTATATCTAATATTCGACTTCAAAAGTACGAATCTGGAAAAAGTGGAAAAGCAGTCATTTCGAATTAAGTAAAAAAAACTAGCATCATCATCTCATGTTTTTAAAATATCGATTAATAATTTATTTTGTAAATCAGCTTTATTAAATGGTCTAACTGCTTGCCATTTTAGCATTTGTAAAGGGGCAAATGCATGTTCAATTTTATATAGTGAAGAGAAAATTTCGACAGAGTTCTATGCTAAATGAAATAACAATAGCAAATATCGAGTGATGATGGGTTTAAGCCGACCTTTATCGAAACTTTGTATTAACTCTGCACGTAAAACTTCATGTCATGTTATAAATCGTTAACCGTTTAATTAGCTTTAAATTGCATATTAAATGCAGTGTTCATGTTTGTGATTCATTTTCATTGCTTGTTTTTAATAAGCGCGTCAATTTTTTGATATTATGATACAATGTATAAAATTAAGTTGCATAGATAAAAGTCTCATTCTACTTCCCACATCCCTCACTTAAAGATTCCCACTTTTGAAGTCGAACGCTAGATATCTCACTTCTTCTCGAGACAAAAATAAATTGAACAATAGTAGATTGAAATTGAATGCTTAATTTGTGATTACATTCATTGTAAAATTATCATCGCCACCAGCGAGAAACCTTAATAATATTTTGCGCTTATTTTGCTTGCCACGAGAGCTTTTCAAATTGTTTGCTAAAACTCTGGCACAATCTTCAAAAACTTTTCATATGTAGTTTGAACTTGCAAAGAAATTCAAGTATTAACGGTAATAACGAGTTGACTTGATTCTAAACACCAGCACAATTTTGTGAACAGCAGTGAAGTGTCTGAGCCGCTTTTTGCTAATTTTTTTCTTTTCAATTCAAATTCAAATTCAACAAAAAATTTTTCGAAAACATTTTTACATTTATTCTTAATTACATTAATTCTTAATAAGGACTTTCATTTTATTTTAATTTCGAGTCAAATTTCATCAATTAATTTTTCAGTTATCGATCGCAATCAGTAATTTGGCTCGAAAGTCTCATCATCGTATCCGCGAAAGAAGCTTACTTAGTTTAGCCCCTAACACCTATTTGCTTCAAGATAAGTGCATCGCTTGAAATGGCATACGCGAGTTGTGTATGCGATTTGCTGAAAACGCGTCCGCGGCCGGTAACTAAAAAAGCTTCGTGCGGAGCAGCGAACAGTCGGAAGCGCGCAGTGGCGTCGAACGCGGAAAAGTTTGTTCGTTTGCGAAGCATTGAAACAGCGAATTAATGAGTTGAATTCGCGAAACACGAGTCGTCGCCAGCAAAGCAGCTGCTCGAAGCGTGTGTGTGTATGTTGTGTGCTTTCGATGCGTAAACAAGTGTTTTGCGAAAAGTGTTCGAAAGCAGTCGCGAATAGCAGCCACAAAACAAACTCCGCTTTCGAATTCGTTTTATCACTTCAATTCTAATTCGCCAATTGCACCGTTTTTCTTTCGCCCGCATTTTGTACTCGCTTAAATCGCTTCTTTCTCTCAGTCGCTCTCCGCTTTCGTGTGTGCGGCGAGTGGACGACGCATCGAAAAGCGATTAATTCGCGTAACCGAAACGCAGCGAAAATGATGGTATTCAATCCGGGCGAAGTGAATCCGAACAGCGGATGGCTCAATTCTCGCGGAATGTGGATCACGTACAGTTTGACCGTTTTGTTGGTTCATTTCGCGCTACTTTCGATACCGTTTTTAACCGTCGCCTGGTCGTGGACATTAACCAATGTTCTTCACAATACGGTATTTCTCTTTGCCGTTTGCCATTTTTCATTCGCATAATAAACTAAAGCTGAAAAAAAATATTCTTTTTCTTTAGGCTATGTTCATATTTCTTCATTTAATCAAAGGTACGTTCGCTTTCTTTTTTTGTTTCACTTTCACCTCTTTCTTCCTCACTTTTTACTCTCCGTTCGCTTCCTTATTTTTTCACGATTACTTTTTCTAATTTACAATTATTTGTGTACATTCTTAAAATAATAGCATTCGCTTCATATGTTTTGCTTCGCATTGTGAAACAC
>NCKU01001538.1:0-24835 GCA_003675995.1 Dinothrombium tinctorium | reverse complement strand
TAGATGCGAATTTAGCGCGTGAAGCAAGTTATTCGTGTGCAAACTTTAGCATTAAGTCTATGGCGAAAATTTTTATTTTGTCGATTGCGGGTCTAAATCTCAATTGATTTTCACCTGGTTTGATTAATATGTAAAAAAACTCATGTGCTAGATAATATTATTTTTATTTCTTCAATTATTAATGTTAAAAATTCTTAAAAGCAATGTGAGGGCGCCACTTGATATCTACCGAATAGCTTAAAAAGGCCACCCCTTCCTTTTCCGATCGTCTTTTATATCCTGCTTCGTTCAATAAAGTTCCTTTTTTTGTGCCCTAATTTCTGTGTCACCCGTTTTGATATCATATAGATATCAAAACCCGAACCCGAACCCGTCCCTAACAGCAATTTTTCGATGCTTTGATACAGAATTATGAGAAATCTTTAATACGATTGCCGTCACAGAAGCTATTACATCTTTGGAAAAAGCAAGGCAAGAAAATTAAAGAGCAATTTTAAAAATTCAGTCTAAAAATTTTGATATCATTTTTGGAGCAAAGATGATCTTGTTTTGATTTTAAGATGAAAATGCGTTTTACTCTTTTAGTATCAGATGATTGGAGCGATCCTTTTTAAAGTATAAAGCAATTCTCCGTTATAATCAACAAATATTCAAAGAAGAAAATCTAGAAAAATATTTTTTCGTTAATTTTAACGACTTTTTGTAAAATTTTTAAGAAAAAAGAATCACACATTTGTACCATTTTTCCAATTTTTTTTTACCACACACCACGTACACATTTCGTGCATTTAAAACCACACAAAATCCGCTCCCTACTGATAATTTATGAATGATGATTCAAATCAATGGCAAAAAAACTGAACGTATATTAAAAACCTAAATCATTAAAAATACTATTGATGATAATCGTATCAATAAACTCATTAGAATTTAATAAATGTGAATGTTATCTTAAAAGTAAATGATGTTATAAACATTGTAAATATAAGCGATCGGTTCGATCGGCGTAGAGCTTTAGATTGTTGAAAAAGAGCCATAAAAACATGTTGGTTTAGTAAATCAAGAAAAGAGAGGCCAAAATTGTTGTCCAACTCTTTTGAAATAAGTTTTTAAAAAATGATCAAAATAAGTGAGAAAATTAAATTAAAAAATATTTTTTAAATGGTTAAGTTTTTAAAGGCACGCAGAATTAAAGTATAAAAAGGGACATGCGAACAAATCGAATTTCAGCGCACACCGGCAGGGAAAATAATGTGAGGAATACGGTAAAATCCAAAATTGAGTTAATTAATCAAGTTTTGTAAATATAATGATTGAAATCAGTGCATGAAATCACTTTTTCAGAACTGTGGGTATTATTTTGTGTTGGTTAATGTGTTAATTAGTTTTTAAAGTGTTAACAGCTTAATCGAGTGAAAATGTTTTACAAGCACCGCCTCATTTTATGTCTTTGAACATCTATCGATTTCGATAAAAACTGAACAACAAATTCTAAGAGAATCACTTATTTGTGTTATTATTGTTTGAACAATATTTTCTTTACATTTCTTTGCTATTTGTTTTAAAGTGCACACTATGCAAGTTGTGCTGTGAAAATTTCAAATTTTTGTTTTAGTCAAAATTATAAAGAAAAAAAAATAAAAACACATGCATCACTGTTCAAATGGGAAGAGAATCGTTCGCAACGATAAAAATGTTTAAAGAAAAATGGGTACTAAATGATGTAGAATAGTGACCACCAAAAGTATTCGTTTGATACTCTTATAAATGATTTAAGGGCGCAGTAAACGTGAGGCGCCGTGGCTTAGTTGGTTAAAGCGCCTGTCTAGTAAACAGGAGATCCTGGGTTCGAATCCCAGCGGTGCCTACCCGTCATTTTTGAGTTTTGGACAATTAATAGCAAATTTAAGTTTTACCGTTTGCATGCATCCATTTGAATTAAAACTTATTGAGTTAAAAACATTTAGCGTAACAAAATTGAATTGATAAAAATGAATAAAGAACGCATATTTTTCATGTTTTCGTTTGCATGTATTAATTGAAGAGTTATTTTGTGAAATCGCTTTAGTCGAAAAAATGTTTTTCACTCCGATTCGCGGTGTCCGAACGCGAAGTGCGTTGAAACCGACACGCAAATCAAAAACGAATTATTTTTACGAAGTTTTTGAATGCAGCGAAATGCAAAGCGAGAAGAAAGCCGTCGACAAGTTGAGCGCCGAAAATCGGCGCGCAACACGCCGTCGCGAAGTGAGCGCCGACGAACGATCCTTTTCCCGTTTCCTGTTTGAAACGTTGATTTCGAAAATTCGCAAAAATGGTTTGTTTTCAAAATTTCGTTCGTTTGCTTTCATTTAAATTCACTGAAATTTTTGTTTGGATCGCAGGTCGAACAAACCTTCACTTTGAGGACGCGCAAATTTATGACCAATCGTCTATTATGTCGCCGGCAAATGGTGAGTGAGAAGAATGATGCTTGAAATGTGAACTCGCATCTCGCTCATTTCGTTCGCATTACAGGTAGTGGACGTGATACATCCCGGCCGTGCGACCGTTTCGAAATCGGAGATCAGAGAGGTTTTGGCGCGCAAGTATGGAACCAACTCCGATGTCATCTTTTGCTTCGGTTTTCGAACGCAATTCGGTGGCGGAAAAACCACTGGTTTTGCACTCATTTACGATACATTAGATTTTGCGAAAAAATTTGAACCAAAATATCGTTTGGTTCGAAATGGTTTAGCGACGAGAGAGAAAAGCGGACGAAAACAGCGCAAAGAACGTAAGAACAGAATGAAGAAAGTTAGAGGAACGAAGAAAGCGAAAGTCGGTGCAGGAGCCGGTAAAAAGGTATGTTTCATTTCTTTGTCCATTTTATTTCGCTTCACTCATCGTTTCATTTTAACTTTTGCAGGCATAAGTTAACAATCATCTTAACACCGACTTTTGTATTTCAAATGATTGTATTTTATCATTAAATAAAGCAAAGAAGTGAGTTGAATCGGTCTCATATTTGAAACTTCAAGCTCTGATCATACCTAAAGATTGCTGTACAACTGTTTTTCTGTTCTAAAAAAAGCATTGTGAGAAGTATCCTGAACACTTTAAAAGTCACTATTTCGGAGAAAATGCATTATTTGCTGAATATATGAAGTGTGCGATCAAACCTCAGATTCTCGTCAAAAATTTCGTAAAGAAATATAGTTTGACCACTTATTATTAAAGTTACTTAAAAGCGATTCTTAGTAACTCTAAAAATATAGTATAAGTTTAAAACATTTTCTGAAAAATCTTCATTTTTAACTTTAAAATCTCAAAATAGAGGTCATTTAAAGTTTATTTGTTATTACCAAGTCTAAAGGATTATAATTCTACAACTAAGGCTATCGACGACCTTTCGGCCTGAAAATAAGTTCATTACTTGATTTGGTGTATAAAAGATGTGTATATAAAAATTTTGTTAAAATCCAATCGATTTCGAGTTTTTAGCCTTAAATATGGAAGGGGAAAACGTTCTAAGTCGGTCCTGCTAATAGTGAAAAGAAATCAGCATCGTGGTAGCCGAACTTGCTGATAATTTTTTTTATGTATGTTGTTTATATTCTATTTAATGACTATAATTATACAGTGAAACCGTTCCAGGGACATTTTACTTTTAATTGAGTTAACTTATGAGGGTATTTTATTTTAGTGTCCGTTAGGGGAGGTTTTACTGTGTGATCATTTAAATTTTGTCTAAAATATCTTTCTAAATCAATAATGAAATCATTCGATTACAATCTTATGTGTTCGAAATTTTTAAAAGAATCTTTCAAAAGTTGCATAATTTGTCGCGAGCAGCTAAAAAGATGTGGGTTAGTCAAAAAAGTAGCTGATTTTAATTTAAAAACAAATTTATAGACATCTCTTCGTTATTTCAACATTCATTCATAAAAACACGAAATTCACAGCATAAATTCACCGCAATTTAAATTTAGCTTTGAACCTTTCTAAAATGAAACCAAACGAGAGGCTTTTTAATTGCTGTTTTGTTGGAGGAATTCCAAAAAAGCGTTGAACAGATGGAGACAAGAGTAAAAGAGTTTGGGCGATTCCAATTAATGATGATGAACACCAATATAGTGAAACGGCCTTAATTCAAAAAATGGAATTACTCTTTTAAGAAGGAAAAAAGGTGAAACATACGCTGGGCACATTTGAGGCAATATAAAAAATAAGTAATCCAAAACCTCTCACAAAGTAAATGACAAATTTGAAACGTTTTGTTATTTTCACGTTATTTTGTAATCTCATCCAAATACCGAACTGAAAAAAAATTGAAATAAATTCTCGAAGAAAGTTGTGACTTACTTGAGTTGAGATTAAATTTGATAAAAGAAGAATCGACGGTAAAATATAAGTGTGGTCAGGAACAGTCATATTCGTAAACCACAAAATGCCGCCCTCGGATAACTGATTATAAATAGATTCAGCTTTTGAATCGTGAAGAGGTTTTTTACGACACAGATTAGAAAGTGAACAAGTTATTGCGAGCCAAATCGGTAATTGACAAAAAGTCGCGATATATTTTTTCGCGGGATGAACATTGTGTTTGATGACCAATTCTTGCTTCTTTCGTGCGACTTCACTGTTAAGAAGTCGACGAAATGTTTCCTGATCTAAGCCGTGCTCGACTCGTTTCAATCGAATCTCTTTGACTTTTTCGACGACAAATTGATCCATTTCCGGCTTCAAATTGGTGAGTTTAGCGCTCAGCTTATCCTGATAAACCATCACCGGAAAAGCGATGAAAGTTCGAACGCAGAATGCGGTTGCGATTACATTCGCCCACCACGGCAAATGAGTGAATTCGTTCAATGAAACTATCGCGTGTTGACATTTGGCCACGAAACCGGTGTTCGCAAAACCAGCGAACGCGCTATTTTCGATGCCACTAGCGTCGAATGCAGGCGAAGAAGAGTGAAAGCGATGCTTAGCGATGAAAACGAAAGCTTTTCGCTCATTTTTCAAACTTTTGAAAATCAGTCCGCTTTTGAACGCCGCATTTCGAAAGCACATCTTTCGCTTTCGGGTAAAGATGTGAATTACGGCGCGAAACACGAACTGTACTCAATGATAACAGTGGAGGCCGAAACTTACTTTTCTCGTATAAACGTATGAATTGCAACTTTTTGGCCGCCACTGTACATTAACGTAGAATGAAATGCTTTCTTTTTAAGTGAACAGAGTGCACATCGTTTCGAAACAAAGAATTTGAGTCTCATTTGATTTTGAATCGAAGGATTCGTGTCATTACATTTTGGAAAGATATTGAAAAAAGCGAGAATTTGATGACTTTGTTTAAGGATTCTTAAGAATAACAAACAATTCAAAAATAATGAAAATGTTCTACAATGCTGTAATTGAGGTACTGCAGTATTAAATCATTCAATCAAAACTTCTAAAATAAAATCATTCGATAAAATCATCAAACGCGTCTCATTCGTGATAGTGTGCGAAAATTACAGAGTTGAAACTAGTAATGGGACAATGCAATTTTCGCTAGGAGTGAATGCAGGAAAGAAAACAATTCAAATGGTAATGTCATCAAAATTTTTAAATTAAAATATGAGCAGAAATGCTTTAAATGAGTAAAATATGGTGTGATACGGTATGTTATCTTTTTCGCCAGAAAAGTTTGAGTGCGAAAGCGGCCGTAATTAAGGCTTTTTTGATAAGTGTGTCGAATGTTGAAATTTGCGTTTTCACACTGAAATGCAGCGAAAGAATGGCAATTGTTGTCCCCTTCGCATCAAGGCACAAAAAGATTTCGCGGACATTTATTCTTTGAACAGACTTGAAAAGAACAAAATTTGTTACTTGTGCTGCTTTAAGTCGAAGCAAAAAGCTTGTCCATAATTCGACTCAAGTTTCAGCGCTCAGCGAATGCTCAGTTTGTGTAATCCAATAGTTTTCACCATTTTCTGATCACAATGTTTCCTTTCTTTTCGTTGTTTGTTTGCAAGAAAAAAAGACGAAATTGAAATCAGTACAGAGGAGTGTTTTCTTGTGTCCGACGAGCGACGATTTGCTATTGCATTTGCATCGAAGCTCAGTCAGAAACGAGGAGCAGTTTTTTTGTGTCGCGAAGCAAAAGCTCGAATTCAGACCACTTTTTAACATTTGCGGTTTTACAGTGAAACAAACCGTTCGCTAATCCGCGCATTGAATGCGAGCATCGATTGAATGAAGTTTGAAGTCGAAGAGTAGGCAGCAAAGCGCGACATGCAGCACCTGCTCTGATGCACGAGCGACACGTGCACTGCGCTAGTGTTTGTTATGAAAATGATGATAATACGAAAGTAATAAGTGAATAGCATTTATGTAGCAAATAACACACGCGTATTTCCTTTCTTCTCAATTAATCTACAATGTAGTTAATATCGCGCTGAATGCCGGACGACGTCTCTGCTCTCAATGAATCGCATTTTATACAAATTTTCATCTATTATCAGCTTCGTCGAACCTCAGCGCTTTAACGCGGCGTAACTCGTATTTTGCACGTGCAACTCAACTGTTTTTGGTCGGACACCCCAAAGGGACACATCTGCCTAACAATCAATGAACATAAAATATCCGAGTAATTGGAGACGCATTGTGTTTTACATTATTTACGAGGAGTACATAATTCACAAGAATTGACACTTGACAAGAACTTTTTTAGCTTCGTTCTCCTATACAAATCCTCAAATCACGTTTACGTAATTATTTGTTTTTTTGTCCTGCCGTTTCTGGCTCGTTCAAAATTCAAATTCTGTTTTTTTGCATTGCAAAGCAAATTCCTTTTTTTCATCACTCGAACAAGAGCCTCAAAAATCAAATCAATTTCGCCAATTAGCATTTGTTGAATAAACCATCGCTTTTGATCAATGCGAAACTATGAAATCCTAATGCATAATTAAGATTTTACACTGAATTTTAATGCAACTCTTGCTTTTAGTTTATAGTAGCGAAAGTAATCAAAACTTTTGCAGCAAATTTTTCACCCGCGAATTTTGGCATTTGAAACTTTTTCTTTGCTCAAGTGATTTTTAAAAAATGTCGCTAATATGTGATTTAAATTAAATGATGTAGTTTAAAACAACTTGTAAGCATTTTTATTACAAAAAAAGAAACTTTTTCGAATTTCGCTTTCAGCAAAGTCAAAGGCTTTTTCAACTCAACTTGACTATGTTCAATGCACAGCATGCATCCATCGTGTCCCACAGCGTCATTCACACAGCCTCAAGGCTCAGTTTCGCTCTGTACTCATTGAATAATGCCATAGATTCACTACGCTACTGTTCGCTCGCAGATTTACACACAAATAATTTTTTTTTTTGGCGAATTTCAACTAACAAAAATAAGTATCATCGAGCAATGCGTTTGGAAGACAATTTTCAACTGCTTTCTCGCCTCTTAAAAATGTTAATACACCGTAGCCAGTGTATTACACATGTAGCTACGACGAGAAATACAATCGCTGATCGTTTGACAACTGTTTCGATCGTCATCGAAAATGATGGAAAATTGTACAAAGAGCAAAGAGCTATAATTTTGATCCACTTTTTGTCACAGTGAACGAACAAAAATCTTTTTTGCTGACAGCTTCCTCTCAATGCTTTTTAAGCTTTTCCTTTCTCCTGTGCCTCACCTGTTTTAAACTTCGCCTTTGAAAAAGTGCAAAAAAAAATTGTCAAGCTTTCAGTTAGAAATCATTTCTTGACGCGAAGGGTTAAACTCAGTGAAAGAAGAAATTTGAAGTCACATTGTAAAAACGATCCTTACGAGAATGTTCAAGTTTTGTTCTCGTCAACACTTTTTCGCCCATTCTTCAGCGACGTGCTTAAGTATGAGTAACTTACACTTCTGCTAAACGATAGACTGCATTTTATCGTAGCTAAAAATATTCATTCGCAATAGTGAATCAAATTCAAAATGAGGATAACAAAGGCGAAATCAAAATTTTTACGATTGATCAGATCGTTGAAATCGTTTTTTCCGCTGATTTCTCATAATCGTCAAACTAAGCACGCTTTTCAATTTAAAGAAGATGCTTGTTCGCAACGCTTGAGGTCCGAGCCGAGAAGCATTCGCGCAATAACGAACGGCCTTCTATTTGTTCCCTCATTCGACGTTTCTAAAGCACGAGCGCGCGGAATGCTGTTTATTGCCTTTACATTTTTCGTTATAGAAAAGGTTTGAAAGCCAACTTAACTGACTGCAACATTTTCTATTCAAATTTAGCTTATTTTTATGAATTCAAGCGAACAGCGATTGTTTGCGAAGAAAAAAAAGTTTTAAAGCGCGCACACTTTTTCACAAGTAAAACTTCTTTTCAAGCGTGTGCAAAACTTCAAATCGTATCGAATGTAATTGGTTTTTGTGATTCAAAAACTCGAAAAATGAAAATTTTGAAATGGAAATGAACCTACTAACACATAATAGTTTCAGAGCGAATTGAATGAAAGTGAAAAATTGTGTACACATCGATTTGAATGAAATTTTCGACTCGGGCGCATAATGAGCAACTTTCCAAAACTGTTGCGAGTTCGAGTGAAAAGTTGATTTTCTGAGGACACTCTTGTGTCCATTTGCATCGATGAAAGCGTCGATCGAAGTGAAAAACGGCCGATGCAAATGTAAACGAACACCTTTCTCTCTCTCTCGCTCTCTAGTTTTGCAGAGAATTCGCGAAAAGTGGAAAGAACAAAAGCAAACCCCTTTTTTGCCAGCCGGTTAGGTCCGCTGATTGTACTCACAAGAAGCGATTGTTTGCGAAATTCATTTATTTTCTCGATCGAATAAAATGAAGATTTGTTGACAAAAGAATGACAAAGGGTTGAAAGGAATAACAAACATTTGGCTGCAATAATAAATAATTTTGTATAGAGCTCGCGTCAAATGTGTTCGCATTTTATTTTTTATACAAAGTGTTATTCAAAATATTCGTACAAGATTTGTGTCGATAACAAATTGAAATATAGAATACGACTGAGGTTATCTGGCTTTAGAATAAAAGTATTTACAACGAGATTAGCAGCGAAACTGTTTTAGTTAAAAAGTGCAATAGTACAATCGTGAATTTGGCGTTCAGTTCAACTGAAGAAAGCTCGGCGGTGATGTTTCGCCAACATGCCAAAACGGTTCTGCAGGAACGCTCGGAATCGCTGTCTCGTTTCGCTCTTCCTTGACTGGCGATGAAACTAAAGCAAATTTCACCTTATCTTCAGTATTCTCTTGCGCCGCCACCTCAGTTGCAGATGCTGTCGCTTTCGACGCATCGAACAGCCTCAGAGTCTCGGACAGAGCCCAAATGTAATTGTGAGCAAATCTCAATGTTTCGATTTTTGTCAATTTCGTATCCTCTGAAAAAGTTGGCAAAATTCTTCTCAGCCTCTCCAAAGCTTTGTTAAGACCATGCATTCGATTTCGCTCTCTGTCGTTCGCCTTCAACCGTCGATTTCTTCTCACTCGGAGGATAGAATTCGGACTGCGGGCTCTGCACCTTCTCGTCTTCGTCTTGCTCTGAGAAGAGCTGCTTCCCGCACTCGCTTCGCTCGCTTCATTCTCTTTCGAAGCATTGTCCAATAATTTGCTTTTTTGTGTAAAATAGGATCGACTATCGCCAGTATCGGTGTCGTCGGTGCTGCTGAATGCGAACTCACTGCGATCTTCAAAATCAGAATCCGGGCAATTCGAGGACGTGATGGACGCGGATTTACAGTGAAAGTATTCTGAGAAGCTCTTTGTTGGCTCTTCGTCGAGTGAAGCAATCGACGAGTGGAAAGAATCCGCCGACATTCTCTTACAAACACCTTTCAGTAAAGACCTGCGAGAGAGAAAAAAACGAGAAACTATTGTTAGAAATGAAATGTTGGACATTTTTATGGTGACGACGATTTGTTGGAGACATTATCCAACCGAAAATAATTTTATGACTGCAACCGCTTTTTTTAATAAAGATTTTCTTCAAAGAATATTCAAACTCTGCTCGAAGTGCACCGTGAGACTTGAGCCGCGATTGCGAAATGTTTCAAACAACGTGTCCATTGTGATGCGAATGTTTTCTTCGATCGCAAACTTCGCAAAACATTGAATTCATGAGGAAAGGGCAGGAATCTGATCGATTTTATGACAATTCTTTGATTGTCACTACAAATGAAAAGAGCCATTTTCAATGTTAGATTCATCTTCGGCGAAGACAGAATGGAATTGGTGTGTGTATACGTATCTGCGTTTCGCGTTCTTCCACCTTTTCGATGCCCCACTATTTGAGAATAAAAAGCGGGCAAAAAAGTCCGGATATCGAACAAAAGGAGCTGAAAACTGTTGGATTAAAAAGAAGGGACAAAAAAGGAACCTGCGTTCGAAGCGAAGATGCAAAATAAGTGTACCGAACTTGCTACACTTTCATCTCCTGTACAACACGTGAGCGAAGACCCCAACTCTCGGTTCGCAACTCCTTCCTCGTACCCACTTTCAGACACATTCTGCAAGACTTTTGTTGCGATTTTGGGCTCTATTCGTAA
Organism: Dinothrombium tinctorium; assembly: GCA_003675995.1. Lineage (NCBI taxonomy): Eukaryota > Metazoa > Arthropoda > Arachnida > Trombidiformes > Trombidiidae > Dinothrombium > Dinothrombium tinctorium. The sequence goes on along the minus strand of NCKU01001538.1, from coordinate 14,291 downwards.
TGAGACATTCGCTCGCTCGCGATTCTCTTCGTCCATTGCGCCGTTAAGACAGTGATCGAAAGCATGCATCTCTTTATTCGCTTCTTTTTGATCAATGCACCAACAGGTCAAATAGGAGGTCAAACGTACCCTGCTGCCTCGAACCGAGCTTCTATATCTGCTTTCTATCGTTTTCAATGTTTTTTTAAGCGAAACAGTTACAATCGCGTTTTTAAAAGAACTTCTTTTTTTGGTTCTAAAAAATTGGTTTCACTCAAGTTTTTTCCGCTCTAATCTCGCGCATTGAAAGCATCAGACTTTTCGTCGAGATTAGCATTGTTGCCGCGTTTCACTTGATTTAAGCCAAAAGGGTAAACCGAGAAGAAAACGATTGGAAGCCATGCCCAACGCTTTGCTCCGTCTGTTATTATTTACTTGCAACAATTGCGAAGCACTCGAAAATTTTTAAGTGTTTTCATCGACAACTCGCGACAAACAAACCTCTTTGCCGCTGAATTGCTCGCTACCCGCACAATGTATCGCTTAATTACCGCACTGCACTTCTGCACCTCGCTTCTGAAACTCGGCGCACATTTCGCCGATTGCATCGCTCAAAGTGTTACTATAAAGAAGGTTGTTCGGCGAAAACACTTACGCAAAGCAGATTACTGTGCGAATGCATAAACATCGACAAAACAATTGGTACTTTGCCTACTGCTGTCGCTTTAGAGTCCGCCCCTTCAAGTTTGGTAGCTCGTGAAAAGCGAGCAAAGCCACATGCAGCACATACTCAAAACAAACGCTTTCTTCGTGCTTGAATCAAACTTTTTTATCGCTTGAAGTATTAATTTTGAAAGTAATTTGTGCGATGAAGGCGATAAACACTCGATGACAGAGTAAGAAAATAGCTCGTATTGGGTTGCCGAAAGCGAATCAAGTGCAATCTGAGCGTAGAACAAAGCTCGATCGATATGAAAAGTACATGAATTTGAAATGAGATTGAATTTGAAGATAAGCACGAAAAGAAATGGAGAAAAGAAAGCAGATAGAATCGAGATTTGAGAGAAAAGAAACGCGCGACGGACATTTATTAGCAGCGTTTTGGCTGTCCACTTCGAAAGCGAACGCGAAAGCATTTTGTAGCGACTGACAGCTGCCCTAAAATTAAATGAATAATAATTTGAACGCAGTTTTGAAGCAAATCCTTTTAGTATATATAAAGTGAAAGTGATGCCAATCAATGAACGGCAATAAAGCATTATTCGATCGCTGACAATGGCTATACTCCACCTGGTTTTGTTTGATCAAGCGATCGACAGTTGAGTGTTGCCAATTTTTATTAATCTCATTTCGTTTTATTTCATTATTTACGGCTTCGATAAGATTTTCGCGTTAACAAAGCGATTGAAGTGAGAGCGAGAGAGAGAGCGAAGTGTGCTTTAATTGTGCCGTCGTCGAAATTGGCGAACTTTTCGACGACTGTTTACTTAGAAAAAGCGTTTACCGACATTTGTGCGATCGAGATGCAAAGCTAAACGTTTTGCGCGATTTAAGACCACTCAAAGCGTTACTGTTTTTCATAATTCTTGTCACAAGTTCGTGAATGAGCGCAAAGCGAAACCGAAACCGAAAAAAAGCTATTCGCAAACGTTTCGTTCGCGACGCTCAAAATCAATAAACGCGTAGTTTACTCTCAAATTGAGCGTGATTTGTCCGAAAAACTCTTTTCCATGCGTAGAGTGGACACACACACACACACACACACATACGCACACGTTCGCATCCGCACAGGATAAACTCTTTGTTTCATGCATTCGACTAATGATAGACCACCCAAAAATCGGAATACAAATTCACCGTTTTTGCTCTGTGTCCTATTCAAACGAACCATTTTTAGAACAATAACCAGTGTCCGAAAATCGGGTCAAGCGAAATAACAGTGGACATTAATCTTGTTCGTGAGTCATGATTTCGACAATTTGTCGTAAATGTTTCCAGATTTATGAAAACTCTTGTGTAAACAGCGAAAATTTGCGTACAATCGCGCGAAAAAGCGAGAGAGAATAAGCCCACCTGCTCACAATAACAGCCATTTAGTCCGCTTAATTGCGGCAATTAATATTTTTTGGTAAGCAACTGCTGTGTGCGCACAAGCTTTTGCCAAACTCTAGCAAATCCTATAAGCAGAGCTACAATAAATGCAGGTGACACTGACGATGAGCAAGCGATTTCGATCTCACGGATTCACCGAAGATTATGCAAATATTGTATTCACTGTGTGTATTTACTTGCTCACGGTAATGCGAAATACTCGCTCTCATCAATTACTCGGCTTTTCATGCATTGAAATATGCGAGATGGATAAATACAATGAGAGAGAGGGTCGCGATATTAATTCTACGCTTTATGTCGCAGCATTCAATTGCGCTTTTTAAGCTGAAAACATTTTTTAAGATTCTCGCGAAAAAAGTAATCTCCGTATCTTCGAATTTCTATGAATATAGCTGCTCCTATTGAAAAGAGAATGGAAGAAAAAAATTCAATTATTACTCAAAATTAATAAGAAAAATATTCAAAATTAAAATTTGTCGCATCAGAGCGAAAGGAAAAATGATTTTGAATTCAATTGCGCTTCGCTTTATTTTGCCTTCGGCCACTAATTTCGGCTCAGCAGCGAAAACCTATACGTTGCACAATGGTTAGACTCGTAAAAACTTTTTACTCAACTAGAATCGAAATGTAAATCATATTTCACGCTGCTCAGTTCGTTCGTCGAATAAAATACAAGGTGCTTCATTTAAAATGTAGCTTGAATGCGAAAAAAAGTGAAACGGCCGTTCGCAACATCTGCACTTGCTGCGAAGCGGAGGTGCTCGCAAATGGAATATTTATTTAAAAATGATAGAAAATTAATGATTTGAGAAGTAACTACGTTTAACGCACTTGTACGTGTCGTTCGAATGTGTAACACACAAAAAAATGAAATGATTGATACAAGCGTATACGCAGTGCGATTTTTCGCCCGGTGTGGCCCTCCGATCGTAACTCAGAGCATCGATCGAGCCGCACGCTTGCTTCGCACGTGCAGAATCGCGCCGCTGTGCATTTCAATCGAGTGGCAAGCAGCGAGCGAAAATGAGCGCAAAAGAGGAGAAGATGAGTTGAGAGATGCGAAAAGTAAATTTGCCGTTTTAAAGAAAACGATGCTACTGTTTAGCCGTCTTCGTTTTCACTGTCTTCGCATGAATTTGACGGAGAAAAAGAAAACAAATTGAATGCATTGTGGGGCTGATTTATGCAAGAAAGTCAGTCGAAAGTCAAACAATAAATAAACCGCAAATCAGTTTAGTGTCTCCTCTATTCTTTTCAATGAAAATATTTCTTTTCGCAAAAATTTCTTTTCACGGCTTCGAAAAATCGTTTGAAAGAAGTGTAACTTTCGTTTCGGACATCTTTTGTCGTCTTTTGTTCGCAGCGAAGAAATAACATTAAGAAAATAAACGCGTTCGTGTTTTGCTTCTTTACAAATTCAAATTTCGCGAACTATAAATGGGTGCAACTCGCAGACTATTGCTCCATTGCCGTAATAACAATATGCGCTTTCAAAGCGCACCATTTTTATCTGATTCTGCTTCGAGTTACTTTTTCGCACAATTGTTTCTTTACCAATTTCCACATCTCGAATTATTCGCATTTTGTGACGCCGCTCGCTCGCTCGCTCTCTCTCTCTCAGCTCTCACCGCTGACACCGTGCCGCAGTGTCTTCGATTTCGTCGTTTCTTCTTCATTCAAAGCGTCAGAAAAGAGCAGCGAACATAAAGAGCATTTTATTTGCATTTGATCGGGTAAATTTTCGGCAAAACATTTCCTGTCTCTTTTCTGCATCACTCTCCAATTCTTTGTGCATTATTATCACACACGTACGTACGACGAGCAACACTTGCTCTCGAGTTTCGCGAGAAAACTCTTTCGCCACTTTGCTTTCCGTTGCACAATTCGAAAAGTGAATTTGTTTACGAAAAACGTTTGACGCATTCAAAAATTTTTTTCGGCGCTCAATTCAGCCTAAATTCCTGCGCTACGCTTTTGAATGCGAAACATTTTTCAAATTTCATTCCTTTTTGATAAAAGGCCTGCGTTAAAAAACTGATTTTTGAAGACTCGAAAAGCCATGAAAACACCTCTTGCGAGAGTGAGGAGAGTTTCGGGTGAATTGTGAAGGAATTCGGACTCGCCGAACTATGAAATCTCACAGTGTTTGACATCAGGATCGGAACTAATTTGACAGTTGTGCGCTGCCGTTTTTCTTTCGCGTAGCTTTCGCGTAAAAAGCGAGCGAAAGAAAGAATCACAAATCAATTTTTTGTGTCATAAAAATTAAAAGCGTGAATCGAACCATTTCAATAAAATTGGTTAAAATTGGAGAAAGAGAAAGATAGAGAGAGCACGACACGGGCCAACATGCGGCTGCGGTCAAGCTCAGCGTCATGCTCTGATACGTTTTATTCTGAAGAAGTGCTACTGAACGCACGATAGGCGCAACTAGTAGTTATCATTCGTTTCATCGTTCGCCTTATTGCAAAACTAGCGCAAACGATCGCTGATAAATTGCTTATTTGCTCGTTTGAAATCCGACATATGCCCTAAGTGAGAAATTGTTGACGAAGTAAGATGAGCGAAGACGCTAAAGTCAACCGAAGATGGTGGTGGTGATAAATGAGTTTTGTTTGCAAAATTGCGTGAATTTAGCAAAAAGAAGTTTGTAAAAAGGGTTTAAAAGCGAAGACCACACAAATTTGGCAAACTTCCGCTTGATTTAAGCGAAAATCATTTTTCACGAAATTGTTTGCCAGCGTTACAATTGCTTTCCGTCGCTTGCGAGATATCAAATCTTTACGCTTTGGTTACGGTCAGGCAAATATCGCTCGGTTTTTATTGCAGAGAGACCGGGAGCGATGCTCACCGCGTTTTCCACTTTGGAAAAAAAATTGATGAAATGCGCTTGAATAGAAAAACGTGCGCTCGCATTTTGGACACTTCTTTGAAATTGGCTTCTACTGGACAACGGCGCTATAGCCGCTCTAATAGTTATGTGGTCAAATCAAACAAAGCAATGAGTTACTTGCTGGTCGCACGCATCTGTCACTTCTCCATCAACGTAAATATCGGTTCGGCAGTCGAGTGAAATTTATCTGTTTGCCAAAAATATTGACCATTCGTGTGTGACTAAATGCTCAAAATCGGAAAACTCGATTTTTCTCCGCATAAAATCGAATTAATCAAACAACTTTCAAATTCAATTCATTCGAGGAGGGTTTGCAAAAAACAGTTAAGCAAATTCAATTTCTGAAATCAACGATAATAATCTTGCCCTATAAGAGATGCACTAGAGTTTGCCCGCTTTTTTTGCAAATGTGAATGAAAATTTATCAAACTCAACGCGTAGTAAGGCTTCATCAACTGCTTTTGTTTTCTTTCATCTTAAAAAAAAAGCGGAAAAAGCTGTCGAAAACTAATTTGATAGATGTAAATGAAAGAAAACAAATTTTTCGAAAGCCAATTTGCAAATGTATTCGTTTTTTTAATTTTAATTTTAATTTTTACTTTTTGAAAACGAGTAAAGTAGAGAGAGAGTCAATTTGCATCCGAGTGGACAAAGAGTGATGCAGATGTGAAGTATTTGCAAAAGAGCGAATTATTTATTAGATTTTAGTTTTTCAGGCCGCGCATGAATAATTGATTTGCATTGCGGTTTTTCAATGGTACACTATTAGAACCGAGATTTGGTTTCGTGGTGATTATAGTTTGGATTAAATAAAAAGGGATTTTAGATGCATTGTTAACGTCAATTCATTCTCTTTCTGTTATAATCCACGACAAATTCGAAATACTTTTTATTTTCACTAAATTTTTGGTTCATTGAATCGAGTGCTCTCGCTCACTGCTACTCCCAGGTGTACTGCACTTGATGCAAAACTGTAGACTTAATTGTTCTAATGTTTGAATCACAGCTCGCAACGGGAATTCGAGTGTCTCGTGTTTTACCGAATACTCATAACTTTCGAGAGTTTTTTGCGCTCTGCTTTGCATTGCATTGAAAATAATTTATGGTTAAAAATGCCCGAAGGAAAAGGAGAGCAGCTCCGCGCTTTTCAATATCCAACACTCAAAAGATACTCTTTAAAGGGTTGTTCGTTAACGGCTCATTTGATCGAACTCAATGGCTCGCTTTTTGCGAAACGCTCGGTCAGTGTGACAAACGCTTGTTTTCTCTTCTTTGCAATCAATGCTTGTTCTTTGCTAACAATGAATGAAAAGAAGTCTTGCGACCATTGCTTAGTTGTGAAACAGTGCGAATTTTCTTTTTTCAAAATGAGCGATTCTGCTGAATTTGCAACAAGAGTTAAGTGCTGATCTCGACAACACTGAAAGCTGCGCTAAGCACAATAAATACACATTTATGACACATGTCCATCGAACATCGACCCGAACATTGTTGTGGTCACTGTTAAAAATGGTGTGCAGATAATTTGCCCATTATGTCGAATGGGAGTTTTTGCCTGACAAAAATGACTGACATTATCCCGTCTTTGAAGATCGCAAAAAGTATTAATGCATTCACACGGAGTATTGTTCGAATTCAGCGCTTTCAGCTTCTAATGCCTACAGCCATTTGCTGCCCAAAGTCTATACAATGCGTTCGTCACATGGCGAATCTCTGTTTACCGTTTAGCGTGTTAGAATAAAGCAGCGATCTCTGAAAACGATCTAAAATTCATTTTTTTCTCGACTGTAAAGCGTGTTTAAAATCAACATTTAGAAGCGCAAAAACTTGCTGCTTTGCAGTGAAGCGAAAAACATTTTTGAAGTTTGAAGTTAAATTTTAGTCTGAATTTAATGAAATCGTCGAAAAAGAGATGCCCAAGCGTATTTCAAGCTGAATTTCGGTGCTCGCTAAGATAGAATTTAGAAGAAACGACTTACCTTAGCTTTATTGAAAATAATAGTTCCAAACGATGGCAAAGGCACGGAGTTCCGAAGGAAGGCAGGTGAAGCCAGTTATGCACCGTGCAGCAATAGAGTTAAGGGCACAAGGCACTAATGGATTTCGGGGCTCTTTTTATACTGAAAGCTATTATGCAAAAAATAAGCAAAGTTCTAGCTTTGGTGGCGTTTACAACTATTTTAGTTTGTCCTTAAAACGAGGCACATTTATACGAAAGTGACCCCCGTCTCTGGCAACGAACCGCCTCCAAAGTAGTGAAAAGTCCCCCGATTCAGACTTGGTTGGAGCTCGGCTAAAGGTGACACTTGCGTCCCCGATTCTGGCCCCTTCCGACGACGGGCTTCTCTCGTATATTGCCCGTAATGCACTATTCCTACGGTTGTTTCTTGAGATTGAATTTTATAAAAGAGGCATTCGACTTGAAGAAGCTTTTCAAGCTCAGTCCTCGGTATACAAATGACATTAATGGAGGAGCAATTTTATGAAAGTGCAATTTATATGTCTGTAAAGTGCCGCTTTGCTTGCAATTCAATATGCAAGAACCCTTTTCATTCGACGCAACGAGAAAAAGGGTAGCGAGCGAACGGCTACCAACCAAAAGGGTACGGCGAAATTTTGCTCGATTGAAATGCGATAAGCAGTTCGGCCGGCGGTATATACTTAATAACAAATAGCGAAAAGTGGCTACACGCGCTGTGCCCACGTTTTAACGCAATTGGCATCACTCTGGTGATGGAAGGATAACAGATGCATTCATCTCGCTTTTTCTTCAAATGCACTCTCAATTATTATTTCTTGCATTTTGATTGAAAATTTTGCTCTCTAAACTTGGCTTTCATCGATGATCACTATTTGCAATGTGAATTTACGAATTGTAAATGCTAAAAAAATAATTCCTCGCCATGTGAATTATTGCTGCAGCTTATTTACATTGGAAATTTCTGAAATTGATAAACTAAATAAGCACTCGAAACTTTTCATTTCGTTTTACGAGATGAGTATTAAGCAATAAATTTTATTAAACGTGCCAAGTTTTTAAAGCATTAATTCATATTTTTATTGCTCACAATTATTATAGGTGATAATAATCGCCTTTAGGTAATTTTTTTGTTCGATTATCACAATAGAATTAAATTAAATTAAATTAAATCGAACAATTACTGATTAGCATTTTGTTTTTGCACAAACATCGAAAATTTTGAAAATTTTCTAAGCAGTACGCGCTAAATTTTAATTTTCACACGATGCCTTGATGAAAGTATTTGACGTACGAAGTGTGAAAAATTGTGATATTCATCGTGTTTAATCAGAAGTTCAAAATTGATGATCGCAATGAATACGAATGAATTTGACGCGATTGTTGTATGCAGCAAGGAAACGGAAGGCATGAGTGATGAAGCGATACGCGGCTTGAATTCAAATGTAATGTCATAATTAAAAGATTAGCGGGCGTTTTGCTTTGCAAAACCAATTCTAATGCTGCGATTTTACGCCACTTTCGAAACTGGACGTAAGCGCGAGATGTCAAAACGACACGTGCCAATAAAGCCAGGATCAGCGCGCGTTCCCGTTTCGCGCTGTTTTTCTCGACTAATCTGACAAAAGTTTGAATAAAGCTTAAAAAAAGACGTTAAAAAGTGAAACTAAAAACATTACCCGCCAAAGGGCGAAGAGCTGCCTTATCTCTGGTAATAATCTACAGATTTACAGGACTCAAGTGTGAAATAACCCTTGTGATGGGTGAGAAAACGAAGCGCGCGTCCAAACTCTCGCTTTCTCTCTCACATGCACGCACAGTGAAAATTATTTCATTTCGTTCGCCCATTCGACACACAATTAGCATTAAGAGATTTGCGAACGCTAAAAACATGGGAAAGTCATGCTTTTATCATAAATATAAATTTTAATGGATAAAGCAATGAAACATCTCTTTGACGACGAAACAATCAATCACCGAATAAAATCGTGCGTTTCGAGATTGTATCGTGGCGATCTGCTATTACTTTGTGACAGATGGATTCTTACGTAACGCTGCAACGTGCACCGTTCGCATTGCTCCAATGTCCATTGCGCCTGTATTTGTTCGCTTTTTTAGAATTCTACTGCTTTAAAATGAAATCAAAATTTAGAGAGCGTTCAGTTTATTTTTGCTTTGTAAATTATATGAAAAAGGAAAAAAAAGTGAAAGTCAAACAAAGCGAGAAAATTGATAAAATCTTGAAGAAGAGTCGTTGACAGCTTCTAGTGGTCGCGTGCCGTTTGAAGACAATCGAGACACACTTCATTCAAAGCATTATCATTAAATTTCCCATAAACTCAACTTTCACTTCATTTACTGGTCGCATGCGACAAACGAAAGCTGCGTGTCAATAATTACACGTGCTTCGTTTTTTCCTCTCATAAAAGTAAATAAGCGAACTGAATGGCCGCAAAAAGTGAGCGAAGTTGACACAAGCTCTACTCGCCAAATCTTTTGTACACTTTGCGTGAGTTTTTTTTTCGCGAAAGCATTCACACGCACTGAAATCCTTTGAACACACGCTGCAAAAATAAAAGTTCGACTCTTTGACCGAACTGGGAAAGTGGGAAATTTCTTCACAGCCAATTTTCGGCGATTTGGACAGGAAAAGAGCGAAAATGAGTTTCCTGTTCTCAAACTTTACTCTGTGAGTTTCTTTCTGTACGCGTGATTATTGTAAAAATTTCGAGCTTTACTTTACTCAAAATATTTTTTCGTCCACTTATTGCGCAAATAATTGTAACAAGCCTATGAGAATGGCTAAAAAAGCAAACCATCTGTCAATCGCCCCCACACGCATCCATTGTCAGCGGTATGGTTTACATGCGTTTTTGCTTAACCATTTCAAATTACACGTAAAATATTAGAAAGAAAAAAACTAATTGCACGTTTGTAGCTATGAATGGCTCGTTTTCGTGAATGAATTCGTAAAAGTGAATTTTGTAGCTTATTGAGAAAGCGGAAAAGTTTTGTGCAACAAACAGCGATTACAAATGGAGAGTTAAAAAAACAACCGCAAATATGTGCTCACTGTATGTGATTATTTAACTATTGACAGCGGTGAAATCAGTTCATGCGAGAAAAATTTTTACAAATCGCTTTCTTTCAACATAAATCAGATAAGTTGAGCTTTTTTTGGTCCACTTTTTTAAGATGAAAATTACTTTGCATTAAAAAAATAATTTTAAATCTTCGCAAAATCTCTTTAATGTTACAATAATCAATGGAGAAGGGTGAAAATGAATGGCACAATGTGGCCACTCATTGAAAATAAGAATGAGAAATTTCACGCTCTCTAAAGGAAAAATGGAGACTTCCGTTCGCCCGAAGGCAGCTAACCGCAAATTCGACATGCTAATATTCGGAATGCAACTCTTTGCTGAACACACAATGCTATTCATTAAACTACTTTTATGGATGAAATTCAACGCTATTCAGTGTCGCATATATTATTTAACATAGGTGCGACCAAAGTGAAACGTTTTTCACTTGTACTACCGCCGAGGGAAAACAGCTCAAACTTTTTTTCTGTAAATTAAAAGCCTGAGAAACCTTTTTAAAGCGCGCGTATTGAGTATAGAGATGCTTTCTTCGATTAAATGGCGGCACTGGCAAAAACCGAGATCTCGAATGAAAATCGGTGTAAGCAGCTCAGCGAATCTTTCCCATCTAAAGACGTGTAGACCGCGAAAAGAACAACAGTGCGGAAAAGCGAAATAGTTCGCAATGGTAAAATTAAAGCGCCGGGTTAGACACAATTGTTAGCTGTGCATCATTACAATTCTTACGGCTAAAGTGAAAAAAGCGTCGCTTCATTTCGGATTTCCGCACTTTGTCTGAGCGATAAGGATTATTTTCGCGGACACGAACAAACTCAATGTGAACATAGAAAGCTTTGAAACGTTCGTTGCCTGAATAGTGTCGCACTCGAGTTTGACTGGCGAAACTTTCACTTTTGCAAAATTCAATTTCAAGCGAGAATCGAAAGAAGCCGAGAAATGGAGGGTTGTGTACGTCAGCGATCAGTTCGAAAAAAAAGTTTGGCAACGCAAGAAAAGGGGACAAAAAAAATTGTATGGGTGATAGTTTGCTTCCAATGGCCTAGGCGTTGACCAACAACCACAACAGTCTTTGTAATGCACCTGCAAAAAAAAGCGATGTACACAATGCGATCAATCATTTGCTTCGTGTCCACATTGTCGATAGGTAACGTAACGCAAGTAAAAAAATATTTTTTTCTTTGCGAAGGTAAAGAAATCAAAGAAAGCTGCGTGCGAGGAAAAGAGTGAGTTGGTCATATATTTTCCTTCTCTCGCTCTCCGAACTGATGTAATATTTTTCTTATTGTACGCATTCACTGCTTGCCAAAAGCTGATATCGGATAAAGCCCTCGTTTTAGTTCTAAAAAGTGGGAAACGGTTCATAATTCATAATGAATACAATTTTTTAGCGCACAAGCAACAAAATCTTTGCCATTTCTTTATTTTTACAGCGGAGCACAAAGGACAAAAGCAGCGCTCACCTGCCCTCTCGCCTCACCTAATCGCTCGCTGCACACCGGCAACTTTTTTTTTCTTATCTTCTCTCTCGTTTTCAATAAATAGTTTAATGCAAAACGCGAAAGGGTTGTTTGCAGATCAAGTGGAAGCGTAAATTTTTATGCGCTCCTCGGCAATGCTCGAGCATTTAAAATTAAAAACGCGGTGGTCGAAAAAGCAATCGAGAAAGCGCCCGTTTTGTGAAATTCGTGGCTTTCGAGACAATAACGGATCGGGATGAGGACGGGGAGAGGTGAGACAATGCGGCAATCGCTACGAAATAAAAGCCATTATCGAAAATTTGGTTCGTAAACAGGAAATGTCGACTCGGCGCTCAACAAACAACATTTAAAAAACTTAATGTAGCTTGCGATTTGAACTCAAAAAAAAATTCATTTTCAATTATTCCACCGATTGCGGAGGAATATCTTTCTCTTGGCTCTTACAAGGCACAATCGACATTTTCAAAAGCGGAATGGCAAACAACAACTCGAGGGTTCTTCTTTAAAAATTTAAATTTCTATGATTTCGACAAGTTTTCACTGAGCTTTAACAATCCTTAGAAATAAAGCTTTTCTTTCTGGGGTCAAAGGCTCCTCGCGTTCTTGTCTTCGAAGAAAGTCTTAACAATCCTTTCGCTTAAAAAACCACTCACTCATACTCTTGTAAGATTAGCGAATGTAAAACCAGACGCTGCCTCTGCTTTAGCATTTTCAATTTTCAAGAATTTAAGATGAAGTGGGTTTTAGTTGCTCCAAGAAAATAAACACGTTGAGATCAGCCGAATGTTGAGTGTTTACTCGAATTTCATTGGCTTCACTAGAATGTTTTCTTTCAAATTTAATTTAAGTTTTTGGTCATATTCTCTTTACTCATCGAGATCAAGCAGCGATTCTCAATCATTTGGCTTCATATTTAAAGAATGTTTTGCCGATACGGTAAATTTGAAAGCAAAAATTAAAAAATTCGTTTCTAAATTTTCGTTTTTTAGAAAGAATTTTTCAAGTTTCAATAGATTGAGATTCTATTTAGAGAAGCAAAGAATATTAACTATTCACATCTTCAATCGATTGACAAAATTCACTTCGATTCGAAACGAGAATCTTTTTGAAAAGGGTGAATATAGCCGTACTCAGTCTTAATTTTGAAATTCTAAAGGAAATTAATCTAAAAGGAACAGAAACTTAAACGAAGTTACAAAGCGATGATTTAATTGCTCGAAAATTTTGACTCAAAAGTGTGAAGAACACGCTTTGAACACTTGAACGACTTGTGCAAGCTTAAAGCGCTTTTTCAAGTGCACTTTTAGAATTCAGCAAAATGAAATAGTTCACAGATCAGTTAACCCATTAATAGTTTACGAAAATGGATTTCACGGTGAAAAGGTTTGCGCATTGAGCGTCGCACAAAGCTTATTCATCGCAAGCCAAAACTTATAAATGCTCTTCATTAGCTTCTGGCGAACAACTTCGAGCACAATAACGTAAATGAGCGGCTCTAAAGCTCCTTTAACCGAGTAGTCCACTTTCATTCTCCAACGGTCAAACCCCTGACCGCTGCTAGAACTCGTTCGCTTTCATTTTCATATTCTGTTAATTCGATCAGCTACTAGTCGTTTCCTGTCGAAGAATTCAGAATTCTGAGATCAATAACACGAGTTCCTCTCTTGACATCGCTTTTCGCATAAATGGTGAATGCGAGCTGAAAGCAAAGAGATGAATGGTAAAGCATCGTTCAAGCCATTCATCGATACTGTGAGCAGTCTTTTACTTTCAAAAGGTTTGCATTTCAAAGCCTTGTAACTGACATTTGAATGCCCGGCGTGTCCTTTTTCTGTCACACGCCAAAGTTCCAAATTTAACTTCAAATTTTCATAAATTTCATTTTTGAAGCTTGATTAATCGAATTAATTCATTTTTTCCTTTCACGACTACAAAATTTAAACTCACATTGAATTGAGCCAAAATTCGAAAAGATAATTCAAAAGTGAAGAAATGTATTGAGATTTAAACGAGACTTCAGCGCTTTTTCAGCTTCGTCTTTTGTGCCTTTTCGCTAGCTTTTGAAAAAAAATTTTCAAAAGCAGATATTGTGAAGAAAAAAAACCGTAAAAGCCATAAAATCATTTTGCTTCATCGCAGCAAATTTGCACGACCATAAAAAATGACCTCAATTTCATTTGTACTTTTCAGTCCATATCTTTGTGACGAAAAAATAAAAAGAAATTCGCGTAAAAAAAGCAAATTTTGAAATGAATAGATTCGTGAATTTAAATTTCAGTATACAAAGAATATAAATGGACCACAACTTTATGTGTTCGCTTTCACTTTGAATTGCTAAACTTTCAAAGAATTCTTCCCAGAAAAGGATACAATCACTACATAGAATATTTGTCAAAAGGAATATGCTGAAGAAGAAAAGTTGTATTTACAAACTCAATTATTCAAAATACAGGGTGAAAACTCGAATTGTTTGATTATCTTTGTCATTTTTTAAAGAGTTTTCTCTCATATCTCAAGCTTAAATTTACCAGTTTATAGAGAATTCAAGGAATATTTTTGTGAATGAATGTAAAGGAGAAAAATTGGACATTATTTAGAAAAGGCATCCATTTCAGATCTTTGAACAGGTTAGTTGAACTTTCACCGGTGTTTTTACAAATTATTCTTGCTGCAGATCTTTGAAGGCGGTTTAGATAGTTTTACATTCGAATTACTTTCATTAGGTAACTCTTGAAAAGTCGTTTTAT
>NCKU01001537.1:0-24839 GCA_003675995.1 Dinothrombium tinctorium | reverse complement strand
GCACACAGACACACACTCGCTGGCTTCACGTTTTCGCTGCTTGTGTCAATCACAATCACAGCATCGCAGTTTCTACATACGCACACAAACACACACAGTGTGCGCTTTCAAGCGCTTCATTTCAATTTTATGCGCGTTTAAATACGCGAATGCATCCGCGAAACGCTTTTACATTTATTTGCAAATTTCGCATATTGTACATTAGCGGAGACAACAGCTATCACCGCGTGACCGTAAAACATGTCGAGCACTGGGCTGCGGGTAAACATAAACGTGCGGCGATTTGCAAACAAAACACAAACACATCCACCGCGCTCGACGACTAACCACCGGTGCTGAACAACAAAACGACGACTACGACAATGTTCGCGAATCAATTTCTGAATTTCAGTTTCAAAGTAATTCTTGCGATTAAAAGTTAATCCTTACTCTGTTGCAAAAGATATTATTACGTAAAGTTAATACCGCGATTTTTGATCGAACTGTAATCCGAAAAGTAAGCAAAACAACGACTACACACACACACACACACATACAACACACACGGATTTGCTGTTCGACTGCTATACTTGAAAATGTAACTGAAAATGAGAACCACAAAAATAGGAAGACATCGAGCAAAAAAAATTTCAAACGACAGTGAGCGAAATTATTTCGCCTCGACTCGAAGCGGGTCACTACCCTCGTTTCGCTGCCCAGAGGCTCGCGAATGAATATTTTTACGAATGAAAACCGCGTTTCGGATAAATTTGATCGAATAACAAATTTGTCCTAAATTCAGATGCTGTCTATTTTCACACACTCGCTATTAGCCGAAATAAGCAACACCTCGCAAATTGGATGCAAACAACGCGAACAAATGTTGCGATTTGCTTGAATTAAAGCTCGCGATTGTTTATCGATATACAATAAGCAGTTGTTTGTCGGCAAGTGCGAAAACGATAACAAGAGCAGCAACACATTCAATTACTCACATAGCAGAGCGTTTTGCAAAAAGCTTTCGGTCGAGAAAGCTATCAGAAAAAGAGTATGAAAACGCTAATCGTTTTGTAGGCGAAGATTGTCGCCTCGCAGTGAGTGAGGAGAAGCGATCTGTAGACGAGAAAAGAGAGGAGAGGAAAGAAGAGGAGCGAGAAGAGAAATGATTGAAAGCGGGAGGATTTGAGAGATAGAGCGGAGAACACAAAGTTAGCAGTGAACGGAGCTTACCTGCAACACAGCAAAGTGTCTGCAAGTGAAATGAATGTAAACAGTTGTGAAGAGTTTGCAAAGTTTACTGACACCACACCCTTTCGAGATGAAGATCGAGTTAGAACTCGAGTTTCATGTGTTGTTTGCGAGGCGATTTCGCGGCGTTTGTGAGTGCGAGAATTAGCGAAGTACACGTGTAGCTTTCAATTTGGCGATGTGCGAGGGCGAAAGCGCACGATTTGTTCGCTCATGTCGATCGGGTGCACCCGCAGTGTGCGGAAGCGCGCGAGTCGGAGCGAAGTTCGCTTGAACGCGTCGAGAGCAGATACACGCGAGTCGAGCGAAAGGTGTTCTGGCGATTCGAGAAGAAGTGCACTGCGCGCAGTGCTAGCGAAGCGAAAGCTAATTTCGCAGCGCCGTTTGATGCACGGCGAGGCAAAAGTTTGCGAGAAACGGTAATGAATTTGGGCTCTCAATGATTAATTCGGAAAATGTGAGCTCAAACCGAAGCATACAATTACGCGTATTGCATTTGAATAATGATCGAAGGGTCGCTCGTCGCTCTGAGAAGCGTTTTAAGCGTTGCAAAAACAAATAATTTTTCAGAATAAAACTGCAATCATATAAATTAGAAGAGATTACGTTTCGCTTTCCGCTCCTCTCCGTTATGATTTCGCCGCAGAAAGGCGTCGCGAAGCGTTGACCACAGTTTAAAATTTATTTTTTTCAATCGCAGCTTGTTTTTGCACTCTTCGCTTGTATTCTTTCTATTGATTGCGAACTCCGCGCTCGCATCTCAGTGCGGAAAAACGCTCGCCACTCGCCCCTCTTTGCGCGTAATTGCCTGGATAAGAAGAAGAGCACGAAAGTAGTGCGCGACTGTTGCGAGGGACGCGGAGGATTTCGCGCCCGAAGGGGTCGAGAATCGATGGATGCCACATCGCCTAACTTGATTTCGTCCTCCGTTCAATCATCGGCTCACTTGATGGCAAATATTGAAGACAATCGCGCGCTGCACTTGCACAATGGATGGATGTGTACCTCGAATGTCGATTTGCCCACGGCTGCAGATGCAGACTTGCGAAGATTCGCTCGCAACTGTTCGCTCGCTCGCTTTTTGCGCGATATATCTTTGCTTTGTTCTCCGCTGTTCGCAACTCACTTTTTTATACTCTTACCATCTTATATTCTCTATGATTTATAGTGTTTTTGGGACTTTTAGCAGCGAAAAGTGCGCTCTCTTCGCAACTACGACTTCTCGCTTCTTTCACACGCGAGTAGCGGCGAAAAACAAAATCGCAAACACGGACTTGACGGCGAGTCGCTCTTAATTGCTCCGATCGCGATTCGATACTGTTGCGGCTGCTGCCATTGAAACGAACATCGCTTATGTCGCGCTGATCGCACTTAAATTAGCGCGCATTTACATACGGCGATTAAAAGCGGGTAAATAACGCGTTCGGATGCTTTCGAGTCGAGCGCAGAAGAAATGATGCAAATGATTGATTAAAGTGTAGTGCAGCTTTGCGCGCAATAATCTCATCGCTTATTGCGAGTATCAAATCGCGGCGATGATGTTGAGCGACAAGCGTAACTGCTTTGCAGTTGCAGTCGAATACAAACTCAAGACAATGGCAAAGATCACTGCAATCCGAATATTAACACGATTTGAAGAATTGCGCGATGAGCGCATCGAGGCGCAAACACCGTAATCAACATATTTTTTCAATGCTTGTGTTTGCCATCGCGTAAACTCTACTCAATATTTCAAAAGTCGAGATTCTCATATTTCTTGCGCTTTATCTTGCAACTAACTTACGTTTCGCTCACGGCACACACACACAAACTCATTTTTCGACTACCTTTGCTCCAATCGAGTATCAAATGTTTGCGGAACGAACGGCAACGCGTTCCTGCGAACATTCGCTGCGGATTTCTCATGCAGCCGCCAGCGAGCTGCCGCAATCGATGCTCCATCAATTTTTGAACGCCAAGCAGCCACTTTCATCAGCGCATTCAAATGCGTTCGGTTCAAATTTGATTTGACCAGAAAGCTTTTGTTCGCTTCGCTCATCATAATCATTACTCGTAATTTCGTGTTTTGAAAGTTTCGAGCGAATTTTTTCACAATGCGATTTTTTCGGAGTAAATGAGCTGAGAAATGACTGAAAACAGAGATACTTCATATAACATTAACACGCTCGCGGACGCGAAAGGCTCGTGTTATCGATTGTTTTTCGCATTAAAACTGAAACCAGAGCCAGATTTACACTGGTTGACAAGAGCGAACGGCACGAACACGCAGGCAAACACGAGTGCAGCTAATTAATGAATGGACGCGAACCGATGGTCTGCTCCACTCGACGCTCTTTCAATTACATCGAATCGATTGTCGACAGTAGGACTCGAGGCAGCGTCCACTTACTTAGGCACAACTGGTGTTTGTGCGGCGGAGGCTGAGAAGCGGTGAGATGCCGTAATTCGTGAGACGGCAACGACAACGAGCGAAATTGAGTTGTCGAGCGATTCGCTGCGAAAGCGATAATTAGTGAATGCGTTCACGAAAGCGGCGATTCGAGTGAGCAGCGCTCGCTGAGCATCAGTCACGAAGAGCGAGTGAGACCGCAAACACAGCAAATGTAAATACACAACAAGTTATGATTCGAGGCATGATAATACACTCCGCTGTTTGAAAGCACTCGAATGCTTTGCTCGATGCAATGGTTGTAATAATCAATGAAGCAAAAGACGACTCGCTGCTGAAGATGTTCAAGTGCACTCACTGCACTGCCATTGTCTCTGTCTTTCAATCTGTTCTTTCTCGAAACTTGTTTAAATAAACGTGGAGCGCGAGTGCGGCAAAAGCAAAAACGCACGACTCCGAGTTCGACTCATAATGATTAATGAAACGCCAATATTTTCCGAGTTTCCATTCACGCAACACTATCAAAGCAGCACCAGTGTTACGATGTGTTCTGCGAGGCTGCCGAGCGGATCGCACCAAACGCGGATCCGAAGCGAGCGCAGCGCTGCGATTCTCGGGAGATCGAGGCTAACTGCCATCAATAACCAACTCGCTCTGAAATGCATTCGCAACAAGCCTCTTGTCTTATCGCTGGACGTAAAGTTCGCCGCTTCTGAAAGCTACAGGCTTTTTCATTTGCTTGTTGTTGCATCGGCGAAGACTAATGCGAACAGATAACGTAATGGTCAGTCGAAGGATTAGCAAAAGCTGCGAGCATTAAATTATGACTATCGTTGCCTCGCTCTCTCTCTCGCTGCCCCGCGCTCGCTTTGCAGCGCTGCTATTCCTCCAATCTCTCGATTATTTCCGTTTTATGAACGATAGTCGACAACGTCGTTTGCTCTCTGCTAATAATTCACGGATCAAGGCAGACAATACACGACATTAGCGAGCAAGCTGCACGACTAGCGTGTTACGCGGCCGAGGGACAGCGAGTCAAGACGTATCACTTGCCGTCAAATCGATTTTCGGTTTCCGCGGAATGTTAGCAGTCCAGCATTTCGCGACCAGAAATGCGCTTTTTCTGTGTGCACTCGATTGTGACCACAAAACGAAACTATTTACGAGCGAAGAGGTGTTCGCAAAACGATGCCGAACACAAAAGCATACGAGCAGCAAACAGAATTCCAATCATAACTGCGGCGTACGCATCTATCAAAATAGAGTGCAACAAATCCATGTTTAGGAAGCAGAGTTGTGTGAAGAGATCAAAGTTTAAACGGTTTAAAAGCGTCGAGCTTCCAGCGCAGCAGCCAGCAGCACGGCAGCGGCAATTCGCACCACGAGGATCGACGAGTGAACGTACCTTGCGAGAGAAGTGGAGAAGAAAGCCGAGGCGCGATTCGATCAAATGCATTTGCATTTACACCAAGTGCTGTTCACATTTGCGAGTTACGAGCGGCGAAATTGAATTTGAACACATCTCGCAACGAAAGGCGCACACATCGAAAGTGAGCAGTTTGAGCTTTGCTCGCCGAGTGCGACGAGCGAACGCGAGCAGCGAGCAGAGAGCCCGTACGGAGCGCATGCGACGCCCCTTTCAATCGCCAAATTTCGCTAAAAGTCGCCCGAAAACAGAGAAAAGCGAGAAGATGGATTTCGAGTGAAGATGAATTTTATTGATGTCTACAATCCAGCAGCGAGTGCTTTCTGCTCGCAAATCGAATTCCATTTTTTATTAATCTCATTTGTAGCCCGCTTTACTTTTGCTTAATTTCGCAGATATCGTTTCGTATACAATTAGAAACAAATTATTGCGTTCGCTCAAAGCGTACTCGTCGTCTGCTTGCGAGCTCCACTTACGAAAACAAACGAAAATTAAAGTTGTCCGCGTAGATAATCCGCAGCGGAAAAAAACGCTGCGGAAACGCTGTCACGGAACGCTGCAAATTATACGTTCGCTCGCTGATTGCTAGTTTCGCGACATGGAGAATTGTCCCTCGTCGCATCGCGTGCATTGCGGCGACCAAATGAAGCAAACAGATTTTTGAGAAAATGCGCTGCTTACTTACAAGATAAAGTCAACAAGAAGAAATGTTTTTTCCATTGTTTGCGAAACGCATTCAATACATTTAACATACGACGAAAATGAGAATTCGCTCCGATCTCGACCAGTAAACTGCAATTTCGCAAAACTTATTTTTTGCAATGAATCAAATCGAATCGAAATCAAAATCAATATGATAATTGATGGCGGTGGTGCTTTAATTGCATTCAGCAGCGCACACAAACGAAGCCATTGCAACTCGCTGGCTTTACACTTTCGAGCGCATTGTGGTTTCGCGACTAATGATTTAAAGCTGCTTTAAATTTAAAATTGCGAAATGCGAATGCTGCGTGTCGAGTGAAAAAAACGCACTCGCGTTTTAGCGAGCGAAACAGGTGGAAGGGTCACTCGAGAAGAAGTGCGAAACGAGAAACAGAAGCAGCGATCATTGGCGCTCGAGGCCGAACGGGCGAGTGGAAGGCCGAAGCGCCGCGAACGGGCACAGTGCGTGGGTAGTAGTCGCTGTGCTGTGCTATGCGCTCAATTTTTCATCATCAAATATGTATTTGAAGCAGAATACGGCGCGAAGATGTGAATATATTTTGTTTTCGTTTCTGGCGAAATTCGCGAGAACGGCTCTTCGTCGAATAGAGGCGAAAGACGGCAAAAAAAGAGAAAGAGGAAAAGCTCTGTGCACTGAAATGGTAGCAATAGTGGAGTACAGTACCATTAGATGTGGATTTAAAACGTATAAAGAGATGGAAAACTGCTTTGGCGTAAATCACGGGGAATTTAAGCAGGATTTCGATTCAAAATAAAAACTTTTCTCTTCTTTTGTCTTTAGTTATCTCTGAAAAACGCGCATTTCTTTTAAAAGCAGTCGAACTTTTGCGAACATTACGCGCCGCTCGACGCTAAGCCTGTTTAAGTGCGGAATACGGAATCGCACTGTCGCCGTCGTCGAGCGAGCGCGAGAGCGCCAGTGCACCGCGATCAAAGCGATCCGAACTCTGCGTTTATCTTCGAAACGATTTCGCAGACATTTATATCGTTGCATAATGCTTATGTTTTGCTTCATTGAATCGCTGTTCGCTCGCCGCGATGTTATTATTGCCACTAAAATAAATCAAGCGCAGGCCTGTGTGAGTGCGGTTTGCGCGGACGAGCGAGTCCGTCCGTCCAGCAGTGAACGGAAGAGTGACCAACGATGACCGCAATCATGCGTTCGCTGCGAGCGGTTCGGATCGCTCGCTCGATCGAGGAAACGCAGGAATGCAGCAGCAGCAGCAGCAGCATCAGTACACAGCTGCAGCGCGTTTAAAAAATTTCTTCGTTTGGATTAAAATAAGACTTGTCTTTGAGAGTACAACCGAAAAGTCAATAAACAGAACGTTGCTTATCCCAGAAAGTAGTCATGCTCTGAACACGACGCGAAAAGATGCTGCTGCAACAGAAAGCTTACAAAGAAGGAGATTACGTGCGAAAAGAAAGGGGAGATTACAGCAATCCTTTCGAGCGGATATCCCTTCAAAACCGAATCTGTGAAGTAACGGCAATTGCGAGCGAGTGACGGGCACAAATTAGTTGGCGCACAAGATCGCACTGAAGGCTGACGCGGCAGTGATGCGAACGAGGCGCACGGATGCGGCAGAGCGATGCGGATGGGAGCTGCTGCTGCTGCTGCTGCTGCTGTGCTTTTTCACCTTTCACAGAGAACAATAAATCCACTCTTCACAGAAGCGTGTGTTTGTGTGTGTTTGTTGCTACAAATATCAGCTCGAACAGAGTTCGTTTTTCATTTACGCTTTACACACAAAATCGCAGCGAGCGACTGTTCGCCTTAATTAAATCCAAGTAATTACCGTTAAATTATTTGAAATTTATGCACAACTAAATGCCATGTCGATCTTTCGCGCTGTACGATTCGTCTTCTCTCGCTGCTTTCGACGCTTTTGTCGCGCCAATTTATTAGCGCTGCACACCCGCTTCTTGCAAGCAGCAACGGTGACACTGGAGCACAGTGAACGCAGCGAATAGGTACGCCAATTATAAATGCAAATTGCAAAACGTGAGCGCTGTGATTGATATGCAGGCGCGAGAAGTGAAAATTCTGAGCATTTCAATTGAAAATCAACGCCGTTTATGCGAATGCACACACGAGTTGGGATGCTCTGCTGCTGCTGCTGAGTTTGACAACATTATTCATGTTTGTAATAAATCGGTGGCGAATTGCAAATCAAATCTGCACTCGCGCCGATCATCGCCGACCGAATCAATTACTTCTACAGCCGAAATCATTTGCACCGTTTCAACGCGAGCAGCGAAATTTATGAAAATTTCAGCGCTTAAAACTGCTTATCGCGTGGTTCTTCACTTCTTCTTCTTCTTCATCCGCGAGTCACTTATGCAAATAGCGCGATCCACGCCCAGGCCGTCACTCGAAATGAAATTCGCTTAATCGCTACTCGAATAGCTCAGATTTCAATTACACTCGAAGCCAACGCTGTAATTAATCCATCTAATAAATGTCCGAAGTTGGCGAATCGATTATGCGGCTGACATCGCAATGCGATGCAACAAAGCTACTGAAACGCACACCTTGACTGCCGCATGCATTGCCGCAGTGAAGCATCGTCGAACGCGAACGCGATGTGTGGTCATCTCGAAGATGTCCAGCTAAGCATGAAAGCGTACGTCGTCGAGTCGTTCACTCAAATTATTCGTGTTCTCCGAATCAAACTCGACTTGTTTCGACGACATGGCTTCGTGACAGTATTTACGAGCGTTTTTCGCTTCAGGTGTAAATATTCGTTAAACTCTTGCTGCATTCATTTGCACAAGCAGCGATAATCTAAATGGCGAGCAAAGTTTCGATGCACTTTTGCACAGCAAACGCGCAAACTTATCGCACAATCGAAACATTCGCCAAATACTTTTAATTCATCGATTCTCGCGAACACGACACGCGGTTTAAGCGCTGCAAACGCCGAGAGCGTTCGTAAGCACTTTGCTCGCAACAACTCTTGTGCAATCAGTCAGAGAAGATGGCCGCTTGTCCATTCGCATTCGGCCTCTGCGAACACACGCGAATCGCTATTGACGTGAGCAGTGAGCGATCGAGTGAGTGGAGTGCATGCAATAGTCGCCACGCGTGAACGACTCTCGGCCAAAAAAGCGATGCACTCGCTTCGAGGCGAGCAGGGCGATGAGCAGCGATGAGCGGACGAAGCTCGTCCGATGCTCGGCAGGCTGTGTCGCCGATGCTGCGAATACCCTTTCGCGGCGCAGTTGCGGCTGGATGCAAATGAAGCGAAAAAGTTACTAAACGAGTGGAGGTAAGCAGTTAGCGAGAACTCTACTCGCCATGGCAGACGTGACGAGCACGGTTAATTGTTGGTGGCCGCACTCGATTTACGAGCGAACATTTGGAAGCTAGTGGCTGGCGAGCGTAAGCAGCAGCGGAATCATAACACATTTATGCGCGCAATAAATGCACTCCTGAGTAACACTTGCACAATGGATTGCATTTACAGTTTTCAACAGATTTAAGCGCAAACATAAATTGCTGAGACAGAATTGACGAGTTGAGTGCATAGAAAAGAGCTGTTGCGAAAATTTATCGAATATGGATTTTGTGTTTGGATCATTAAAGGCGCATCAATTGAAGCGCGGCTCGTGAACGGCGCAATCTAATTGTTTATAGCACTTCGGGGAGCAATTGCAGGCCGCGGAACAGAACGCAGATACGGCGATTGCACTTACATTGCCCGAATGGCCGCACACTGATCACAAAATCCGCTCTTCTCTTCGCTCTCGACGCTCACAAGTTTCGCTTCACGCACTGAACCACGCCAAGTTCACAGCAGCAAGTTCTTCTGCGAAAGCACAGCACTCGTGCACAACTCGAGCTCAGAATCGCGAATGCCGAGATGCGGAGCTCGCAGCGCCCTTGCGATGGGCCCGGCAGCGATGGACAGGTTTGGCATTCTGGCGGAGAGCAAAAATAAAACTGCTGCTACTTTCGGGGCTGGATAATGAGCGATGCTTCATGCGTTTGCGGTTCTTCACTCGCGAATTTGCTTTCGCTTTCGCTTTCGCGTCTAATGCTGCGATAAGGCGCACACGAGCGTCAGTGTTTGCGACGTGCGGCGGAAAGCGAAAAGGACACATTCAGGTGCGAGAGCGGAACTTGCATTCAGCAGCAGCACACGCATCAGACGCTCGGATGCGAGCGAACAAAACCTCGCCGTGTGTTTGCTCACTACGCGGAAGTTCAATTCGAACGCATCTCGAAATTGGAGATAAAATTTCAATTTGCATTCTTCTCTAATAAGTGTTGACACGATTGCGAAACGAAGATAAACACAGGCAAAGCTGCTGCGGCGAGCCACTTTCTTCGAGAACAGCGCAAACAACAGATCTACACTCGATGCGTTCCGCCTTTCCCATCATCTCGGCTTGATGGCCACATTGATGCGCTTCCACTCATCGTTTCCACTTTCTTAATGCATTTGCCATTGCAATTGTCACTCGCGACATTGTGTGTCGCGCACAACTGTTTTCGCATCGAGAGCCGACCAGCAGCGAGCTGTCTCAACGCATAATTGTCGCAAATTGTGTGCATTGTTTAACGAAAGCGCCCAGAGAAGTGCACAGTTGCTCTCTCAGCGTCGAGCGACGATAAATTTCGGCAATTCCATGTCACAGCGATTTGCTCGCGTTTCACTGCAATTCCTGCGTTCAATTGCGCTCTTGTCTGTGTTTTGTATATGTGAACGCTGTGTGCACTGCGTTGCATCTGCAGCAAGCATCGCGGCAATGAACATCTCCGCTGAGAACGACGCTTGAGTGAGCGAAACAGTGAAATATGGACGCAATTTGATTTAAAATCGTCGCACTGTGCGATGCTTGATTACTGTTTGCCATTTTCTGCAATTCGAATCAATCGAAAGAGCAAAACTTTTATCGAAAGCTTTTAAACCGCCGCTAATTAAAATAATGGAATCGAGACACATGTTGTGAGTGCACAAGTTCGCAAACATTTCGCCAACGCGATTCGCGTTATCGATCAGCGCAGTCCGACCGCAGAGTGCACTCGCGGCGAGTTTGTTACCGAAACAGCAGCAGCGTTCAGGTGTTGTCGGTTGTACGTGAGCGCTGTTCAAGCAGCGTAATTAAATTTCTGCTCTTTGATCGTTTTTAAAAGTTTGCGCGAACGGACTGAACTGCAGAAATTCGAAGCGAGCGCTGGTCAGGGTGCAATTTGCGCGAGAGAGAGCGAGGAGCAACAATAGTTAATGACCTGTTCGCGAGGTAGCCTGCACAGGTTCGCTTCGGAGGCAATTGAGGAAAGCTTGATTACAAGCAGCAGCTATCGATGAAATTACGCAAATTTTTGCGTGCAACTCGCATTAAAAGGCTCGCGGCGCAAAACACAGGAGCAACTTTCGCTTCTTCTTCTCTACTTTCTGGCTGTCCAAAGCGAACCACTCGATGCTTGCTGCTTGTGACAAAGCGAGCGAAGAGGAGACTCATGAACGGCCTCGAGCACAGCGAATGGCTTCGGCCTGCGCTCGCTCGCAAATGATGGTGAATTCCGATCACGAGTCTTTGAACGAAATGACAGCGTTGAGCGATGTATAATGTGTGCCACAATAAAGATCATCAGCAGAAGCAGCGGCGACTTGTTGACTTTCCGAGCGTCCCTCTGCTCGTCTCGAATCAGGTTTGCTGCGATCGCTGCGATCGGGCATAAATAAGAAAACGCACCTGTCTGCCTCAGAGCGCTTTTGATGAACTAATTATTTCGTTTCGCTCAAACTTTCCTCTAAGCGCTGCGCGAAGCGAGCACGACAATCGCGCTGTGTCTCCTCTGCCTTCGTTCGCGGCTCAATCACACAATGAGGCGATTGTTTTCAGCGCACAACTCTCGCTAATCTTCGCCAAAATGGTCGTTACTTTAATCACCAACTATCTGCAAATTACTGCGATCAGCGCGATTAGCGCGGCTACTTTCTTCACGGCATTCGCACCTACGCG
The DNA here is from genome assembly GCA_003675995.1 of Dinothrombium tinctorium. Classification (NCBI taxonomy): domain Eukaryota; kingdom Metazoa; phylum Arthropoda; class Arachnida; order Trombidiformes; family Trombidiidae; genus Dinothrombium; species Dinothrombium tinctorium. The sequence goes on along the minus strand of NCKU01001537.1, from coordinate 13,098 downwards.
CGCACTCGGTGCGCGTCCGCGCCGCGTTGGCCACTCGCGCGGCATCAGCGCTAATCGCTTGCCTACGCAGCGTTCGGCGATCGTTCGCCGATCGATTCGCTAAAAATGCGATTAGAAGCTTAAAAAGATAATTTTGTTTTTCGAAGGCGCCGTAATCAAATAATCTGAGGAACACCTGCCAGCCGCGTTGCACCTGGCCTTTCGCTATTTTAGGGTTGTCCGCAAGCATCAACATTAAAGTTGTGGAGCAGTTCTTCAGTGTCGTTCACTGGTCGCGATTTGCTTTTGCACTTGCCATTTAAATCGACGCACAACGTGCAGGCCGCAAAGAGCAATTACCGCGCGATGTAATTGACTCGCGAAGCAGCAGCAGCAGCTCGCGTACGGCAGCATCGTCGATGACAATCGCGAATGGAAAGCAGCGACAATCGAAAGCGAAGTTAAGTAGGTCTGTTTGGCGAGATGAACACGACATTAGCAGATTGATGCATGTAATTGCATTCTTTTAGAGTGCGATTATTGAAGAGCAGATTAAAAGCGAAATCCTTGCGCGTTTTTTTGCTCTGCCCAGAGGATTGCGCTCGACTTAAGCCTTAATAAGTCTAAATATTTTCGAATTGATCGCAAAGCAGTTAAATCCGAAGAGCAGTCCAATGTTTTGCTAATGCCGAGATAATGATGGAGCGGAATGGAGGAGCGCGCATTGTGTTTTCCCCGAAGAATTGTGACCAGCGAAGAAGACACTCGCTGTTTGCAATAATTAAAGCGCAGTTCGCCGTTGCATCGGTGGCCAAATTTATACTTTGAAGAAGCGAAATGCAGAAAATGGCTCGCGGCAAGTACTTTCCTTGCATCACCATCCACTTTTTACTTTTCTTCTCTCAAAAGGCGAACTAATGAAGAAGAGTTGTGTGCGCTCGGCAAAGTTAAACAAAACGCTCACCAATTGCTCCGCTCTCGTTCTCGCTCTCCCTCTTCTGATGAGTTGCCTTTCGAAGAGAACAACGCATACAGAGCGAATGTATTTACTGAGACAACGACTTACACTTATTTATTCTATAAATTAGTAATTACGACAGCGAAAGTACCAAATGTGTTAAGAATCTCTTGGGTCGTGCGGCAGCATCCGCATCATATGCAGCGCATCGCTTCGTTTTCGCTGTGTAAATCAATTGTGGACACTTGCAGACGCACACAAACGCTGAAAGCGATCGTATGCAATTTCGCATTCTTCGATCGAGTCGTGATCAAGTGTCGAAGCATCTGTCCGTCGCTTGACAGCCACTTCAAACTGGCCTCACAGCGACAACCATAAATCTTGACACGCTCCACAGCGTCCGCATTTATTATTTTCGCTCTACAATTATATTTATGGCGAAAGCACCGCAAAACGCTATTTTACTGCATACATAATGATTCGATCATCGAAGCGTGTGCAGCGAGTCCCGAGAGGATCGAGCTTTCATCAGAAAACGTTTGCCATTCTTTCGACGCAGGCCGCTCGCCGAGAGCGCAATGCAATCGATGCATTGTGTGTGTGGCTCTCCGCCCGAGCAATGGCCGCGCTGGCTCGATCGCCGAGTTCGACAATTAAACTGCCATTACGCGCGTAACGCACGGCAGCAGCCGCTCGAACACATCGCTTTAATTACAGATGTTGGTCGAACAAAAAGCGCAGCCATTAGCTGTAAAGCAAGCGATCGGCTTCTGCACTTTGCTACTTCACAAATGGCCTCGCTTCGATTGCAGTTGGAAATGTTGGCGACGTCTGAAAAATGGAAAGAGCGCTCGATTGTGGCGCAAAACAAACAGCGATCCTTGTGTAAGCAAAACGATGAATGCGAGTTTGAGAGCGAAATCAAAGCAAAGCAAAACAGCGAGCTTCCTCTCTCTTCTCTCTCCTCTTTCGCAGCGCTCTGCTCTCTGCGTGCGAGGAGCGATCAAAGGCGCGGAGCGAGCGACGGGTGAATACATTCGGAGCTGTAAGCGAGTGTGTAACATGAAAGAGCAGCGTTATTGTTCGACGGCGAGATGGATGCCGAGTGAGCATCACTCGCAGCATCACTCTGCAGCATCCCAAACTTGATTATCTCTTCGCAGCATTTGGTACAACTAGCGACATGTTATGGCGATGCCATAAAATTGGATTCGCGACACAAAACAGGTTCAATCCTTGCTGCAGGTTCGCAGAGACAGCCGAATGGCAGTGCCGGTCGCGACCGATTCGTCTCGCGCGCGATGTGCAACCTTTTTCGCACCATTCACTTCGCTCATCTCGCTCAATGAATTCGCTTCGCTCATTCATCGCGCCGCACAATGGAGGGCGACGATAAATGGTACAAATGAAAAGTGTGCTAAACTTTTTGCACACAAATGCATTTACAATTCGCCTGAAAGGCAGCAAACTGAGCTCCGTACTGCGAGCGCTAAACTGTTGCTCATTTTGCCTCTGTTCCGAGCTCAGAAATGACAATAAATCGCACACCTGTCACTCCTCAGTCACGCCTCGCTTTCAATGCGCTTCTGTTGACTTCTTCGGAGGCCAGTAGTTCTTTGTGAAATCGGAGCTCGTTCGGTGAAACGCATTCTTTTCAACTTCCAGCCGATTGTGATCAGCAAATGGAGGCGGGTGAAGAGAAAAGGCACACATATGGCCGAAACATGAGCCCGACGGAATGTGAAAAGACGCGAACAATGTGCTGAACAGTGAGCATTCACTTTCCGGGATTATAGAACCGCAATGCGATCCACTGAAGCGGTCTCCATTTCCTCCACGTTGAATTACAAGTTTAAACGCACAAAATGAACAGAGTCGCTAATCCAGAGACGCAGTGGATTAAACGCAGTGTGCATTTGCAGATTAAAAATGAAGAGCTCAACGGAGGCGACCGCAGAAATTGCGCCGCTTGTAAGTGGCACACAAATTGTTGTCGAGAGCTGCGTTTACATCTAAATCAAATTAGCGCTGTGATAAATACGCGCTCGTTTGATGCAAGTGTGCGCCTCTGTTTTGCGGCTTCTTCGAGTTTGTGTGCCGCTCGCTGCTCGCTTAGTTCATTTGTCTGCGAGCAGAAGAAGAAGAAGAAGAAGAAGAAGGAGCACAATGAGTGCACCACTCCGTTGCTGATTAATGCTCGCAGTCGACGCACCGGCTTGACGGAATACGATGGATCGCAATTAAAATTTGTATGAGAACGACAGCGAAATGATTGTGTGCGAAATGTGTTTACAAAGGCAGCGTGTTGTAATGTTTAGAGTTGTGTGCATAAAGATGAAAAATGGGCCGAACTCGAGTACATAAATACAATTAAAGCGAATCAATGATTTGCGCGAGAGTTATGAATAGGGACCATATTTCATGGATGCTTATGCTTTTCGCACCAAACCATTAACTTTGCTTCTGCTTTCGCTCTGCGTTTATTCAAATTCTCCTATTTTTAAAATTCAAAACATGTTCGCCGAAGTAAAAAACCATCATTTTCATCGAGAATGCAAAAGCTTTTCCAGATTTCCATGTTTTTTGGAGACAACAGTGAGACACAAAGAAAGCGCATTTATTTCGTCGATTCTCAATAATTCTTCGCCCAAGAATATATCAATAAAGCGGAATTAGTTTACTTTCGGCTCATCTCGCTCCCTTCTCCATCTCGCACATCGGCAGCATCATCACTGATGCCGCTGTCGCTGAATGCTTTCGATTTCTCCTGCTGCTGCTTCTTCTCGCATTAATGACACACTGACGAGCGCACTTACCCACTGCCGAAAGAATTTTCCGTTTCAAATAAATGTCGCATAAACGCATACGACGACGACGACGACAAGTGCAACGAAAGGCGTACTTGCTGCTCACGTACATCGTTGGAGTTATTCACCTGAAATTGAGAAAAAAAAAGAGTCGAACTCGTGTGAAACTGTGTGGGCACAGTGTGTTCAAAGTTGCAATTAAGCGAGCTGAACATTCGGCCACAAATCGCTCTCGTTGCGCACCTCGTTGCATTTTAAGTGCCGTCGTTAAAATATGTGTGCGAGTTGCGTTTTTGTTTCTGCATTTTGATTTCAAACTAATATTTGATATCAATTGACATAAATTAAAGTTTAAATTCGCTTTGAATTATTTATCGCCCATCGCGGAGAAGCGCTGCGAACGAGAGCTCGAACGGCGAAACGTCGACAAGTATTACGAATTGGCTAATGAGAGAAACTATTAGCATAAAAGATTATAAATGAGCCGAGCGCGGCGGAACAAACGTGAGCGTGAGCGAGGCGAATGGTTTGTTCGCGATCGACGATATATCACATTTATGACAGAGCGAAGCTCAAATTATTAAACATGAAAACAATAAAAGTGGCTTTTGAGTAATTGCCGCTGGCCGCTGTGCGTTGCCGTTTCGCGAGGCGAATGTTTTCGCGAGTGGCAAATGAATGTGCAAATGTACATTTCAAAAGCCATCATAATTTTCGGAGGAAATGAATCGTGTTTATTAATGTCCAGCTTTAATCAAATCAGCAGTAGGACTAGAATTAAAAGCAAACGCTGCGTACTCGCGCTGCATACTTAATCGCGACATGCAGAGCGCTGTTACTTTATTAGTACGAGCGGCGAACATGTATTTTAATATTATCGACTCCACTCTCATTCTTTAGTCTCGCTTCGTCTGCAGAGCGAAAAACCGAAAAAAAAAAGCGCGAGTACCAACGCGACCGAGTGAACAACTCAACGCCGTGTTTTGTGTGTGTGTGTATCAGTGAAAACAGCGTTCGAAAACAGCTTTGGGTACAGTAAAGAAACCGCAATTAAAGTTTTTCAACGCAAACTGCTTCTGCTGCTGCTGCTTCTTCAGTAGAAGAAACAAGCTGAAGAAGCAGCAGAGGCAGTTCGTCAGCAGCAGAAAGTTCCCACGATTCTCGCTCTCGCTGCAAAACTGTTAGGGCTGCGAGCGACTTGAGCCTGTTTTTTGCATCGTCTTCGTTTCGCCGTCTATTCAATTTAAATTCATCTCTTCAGGTTATTCGAGTTTCTGAACGCCTCTTTTTGCATCGGTCGTTGTTTAACCAAATATCGTCTGCAAATTACACTTTTCCACTTTATTATGAAAATAAAAATTGAAAAAAAGCGCATTTTCTTCGCATCATGCGAAACCATTTTTCGCGAGTTTATCGTTGTTGCGATTGAATTTGAGTGTTCCGCAAACGGTGTTGCACCTTATTAAAATTTGATTGCCGCAGCACTGCATCGCTATCTCGACTCTGCCATTCTCCTCTATCTTCGCGTTTTTGCCAACTTCGCCTTCCTTCTTCTCCCTCGTTAATATCTCTTTGTTCACTTTAAGCACTCGCCGGCCAACTTGAATGCTCTACATTTTCGTGCGCTCAGAAGCAGGCAGCAGCTCGCTTTTTGTTCGCCACCGGAACGCTGCCCTCACGACCTAACGCCGGCGAGCGAGTAGCGTTCACTGCCCAAGAGAGCAGAACAAAAAAAACGCAAAAGAAGTGAATGAGTGCTGCTTAATCACGATTAATGCATCATAATTTTGTTGCTCTTTTTGAATCGAGCGTAATAATAATTGCGGAGAACACGAAAAACGCCAACCCTCGACTCTCTGCAGCGTTCTGCGCTCGAAATTTGTCTCTCGCTCTGAGCTGAATGCATAAAACTTTTGTTTTCGCACACAACACAAAAGCGGCGTAAAATGAAGTGATAGCAAATGTGAGTACACACACAAACAAAGCAAAGAAAGCATCGTAAGAGCGCCATAAAATTCGAAAAAGTAACGAGTTCGAACGCAATTTATCGTTACGCAATTGGTTTTCGGAAAGGCTCATAAAACGCAACAAATAGCCTCTAAACTCGATCCGCGAAAGTATTTCGGTGACACGAGATGAAGCAATGGCTGAGATTCATTTTTTTGAACGGCAGCAGCACTCACTCAGGTGAAGTGCGATCGCATCTCGAGCGACGGCTGAGAAGAGGCGGACGAAAATGAGGAGAAGAGAAAAAGTAATTATCAGATCGCTATTCTCATTTCCTTTTGTTTCATGCGTTTAATCGAAGCGAGCGGCGAAAAGCATCGCTCCTCTCGATCGCCCGGCGAAGCCGTCCGCTGCTTCGAGATAATTCGCGCCCTGGGCAATGAATGCGTTCAAGGTTCTGCATCCATAGCGCGATGATGCGCTGCACAGCGCGCATTGTTCTCTTCGCTCTCAATATAAAACACGTCGATGTAATTTCATTTCACTCATCAAATTTCCAACGCGATTCGCCACATTTTCGTTCTCGCAGCGAAAAAAAGAAACATTTGAAAAGTGAAGCGATGCATTCGATCTGCGCTAAAATCGATGCGAAACGAAAATCGATGCAAACGATAATTTCAAATCTCAAAATTAGTGGCGAACTCGCTCTCCATTGTGTTCGCTACCAGCGAAGTTCCTTTCCGAACTTCTCGAGAATTGTGCACATGCAAAGCAACCAGCGAGCGATTGTTCGGTGGCCGACGATGGCCTCCCACGGAGTGCTCGCTGGACTGCGACCACAAAAGAAGCCACAGTTACGTTGTAGCGTTTAAAAGTATTATGAACGCACACAAAGCGAATTTTTCGTCAAAATCGTTGCGCTTTTGACGGAAACGCGAAGAAAAGAAGAGAAAATGAAGATGAGCGCGTTTAATTGCACCGGGGCGAGCGAAGCGTTTGATTATTTAAGCGAGTAACGAAACGCGGCGTTTGGCGAAAGCGAAAACGCATGAAAGTCGCTCTGTTTGCTGGCTCGCAAGCAATAAGTCACTTCTTTCTTTTTTCGTCCATTTCGTGCAACACTTTCTCGATCGCTTCTCGTGATATATACGAGCGCTTCTTCTGTTTTCTTGTCCGCAAGAACATTGAATAAATAAAAGTTTTGCCGCCGCCGCTGCTGCTGCTGCTATTTGTGTTTTCTCTCGCTTTTAGCGAGTGTATAGCGAAGTGCGAAGTAATCACAGCTTTTTTGCTTTTGATTAATGGTAATTCAGTCGTTGTGCCGTTTATTACACACAATACAAACTACAACCGCAAAAACATTTGCATTATTTTCGCGCACATTGTGCGAAAAGCGATAGATAAATGAGTGTCGCACGAACGCGGCTGCAGCAACCTAATGGCGAAGTGTTCGTTGTGCAGCGCTTTGCTTTGCTTTGTTTGCTCGTCGCAGCGCGCGTATTGTTTTCCGACACAATTCGCAATTTGCATTTTAATGCACTTCAATGCGAGAAAAAGCCGCTCGCACAACTCGGCGTAGCTTCTGAGCCAAGTTTTGTTTGCTCAAAATTTTTTAATTAAACCGTGGCGTTCGATAAATAATATTCTCTCTGCTGCAGCTTTTTCGCTGAATTAAGTCTTTACAAAGTTACTATTGGATAATTAACACTTGAACAGTTCTTTGCTTTTGTTCCTTTCGCTGCTCTCTTTCTCTCGCTCTTCTCGCTGCAGCAAACAGCAAACACGAAAGCCGAGCTGCCGAATTCACGCTATTACGCGCACATCGAATCCAAGAGCGAAAATTGATTCGGACAAAAGCTCGTCGGCTAAAAAAAACGATTCACTTAGATAATAAGCTCAAATAATTTGTCTCAAAACTCATTATTTTCTTTTCAAACGAAAGCAAACAAACTTTTTTTTGCTGCCGCCGCTTCTTCATCTTCATCTTCTTCTTCTTCTTCTTCTTCGACTCAATTATGTATAATTCTTGCCATTTAAGACCGACTTTAGCTTTTTTCTTGCTTGAACAAGTCAAAGCACTAGAAACATTTATTTTTATTTAAAATTCGCATTTTAAATTCCATCGCTTTTTTCTGTCGCTGCACTCGTTTACTTATCGCTGCAAATTATTTTTTGTGTTGCGCTGGATACAAATCTTAACATGAACGTTGAATATTAATAAACATTATCACCTCTGAGAAAAACGCTAAACTGCGATTCGCTCGGTGTTCGAACGCGAGTGATCGTAAATCGTTTGAAATCACTGCGTTCGATTATCAGTCGGCAAAATCGGCTTTAAAATGAAAACACTTACACAGCAAACTTTTTAAAATCTTAATTGCGAAGAGAAAAACTTCTTCGATCTCATGCAACTTTTTTTTTAAATTCTGTGTTATCGCTTCAGAGTTTTGATTCCCGTGCAACTTTTACGCAAACTGTGAATTGGATCGATCGCGTATAAAAAGCGATCGCAATAAACAAATTATTTGGGAAATTGAAATCGTGTGTGGGAATTCATTTGATTTTAATATCCCAGCGCTTTGGCGTCGAAAACTTTCGACAAGCTGAAAAACGTAACGCGAATGAAGTTCTGATTCTGATCTCGCTGATTAAAAGCTATTCTCGAAAGCAGCAGACTGCGTTTGCATCGATTTTACACAGCGTTTCTAATTGCGATGTTTGTCTTGCGACTGGCGGTGATCTCGCTCGCAAGAATTGCGCACAGTTTTAAATTGTTTTGTCGCTCGAAAATGTCTGGAAGCGAAGATTGTTACCGAGAATGACAGAAGCTGTAAAAGCGCGAAATTAAAGCGAATAGCGAAAGTTTTTATGCAATGGCGAACGCATTGTTTGCTGATCACGATAAGTTGAGAACATTTAGAGTTTTAGCTACCGTTAGTTAACATCGCATTACTTGACATCTTATCTCTGCTTTTAGCTGCGACAGAATGCAGACTTAATCAAAGCAACGAAGCGCGTCTAATGACCAAAACTGGACGAGAGGAACAAGCGACACATGTGTTGCTATCTTCTCAAATGTGTTTGTGTGAGAACCGAGAGCGAGCTGCAGCTGAAAATGATCAAATAGCCGACCGAATGACCTTAAGAGGAGAGGCGGATTTCGCATCGGAGACGAGGCGCGATGTGCTGGTGGTAGAAGGCAGTTCAAAGTCGAGGACGAAAACGGATCCGAACGGAAAATATTGCGAAAAAAAGCTTTTTGATAAGTTGCAATTAAATTTCATTCTTTTCGCTGCCGTGATTGAACTGCATTTGAAATTCAAAACTGTTTTTTGCTTTCCAACTCGCATATAATGGCTGTTGCATTGTGTTTTCCATTCACTTCTCATCGATCGCCGACTCGCTCGGTGGAAGGTTCGCTCACGAAGCCACGATTTGTTACTTATCTCCGCATCAAAAAAGGTTGAGGCGATGACAAGAACGCTTATTTGCATTCGAATGCATTGTAATTAAATTAACACAACGCGTAGAAAAGCGAATTGCATGCAAACAAAGTTAACCTCAAGTTCGTTAGCTTTGTACATCGCTGTTTCTGCTACTTTTTTACGCTTCTTAACCGAGGCCGACGAGCAAAAAACTGTAATCGCCGTGTTTTGTGCTGCTTCGAGTCGAGCAAATTTAATTAAATTTAATTGCTACTTAAACGCGATAATTTAGAGCGCGAGTATGGGCTGCTGGTTGTCGACGGTTAGGTGCAAGCGAAACGGGAAGAATTCAGAAGTTTTTTTGCGCGCTCGCTGCGAAATCAATCATTTCGATCATTGAATAGCGAGCAACACAATGCGTTTTTATTTTAATGTTCAGTCTGCGATTCCATAAATCATGAACAACAAGAAATTCGCACATCGAGTACACACTCGCATCGCCACCAAATCTCGCCTCTTTCATCTTCTCTGCGCTCGATTCGAGTGCGATTTTTATGTGCAGTCTGTATTCACTTCGAACAGCGAATTGACACTCGCGTCCATCCATTTGTCCGTCCGTTCGAATTAACATTGATTTATGGGCGAAATTAACTTTTGCGACTGTTTTTGTTTGTTTGTCGTCCGAACTTTGTTGTTATCGCCGTGTTTGGCGATGCACAATCGAAACGAACTGCGCTGTGATTTCAATTGAACGCGAAACGCAAGCGTATCGTCTCTTGTTACGCCGATTTTTCCACTTTTCATTTTCATGCAAAGTGCAAGGTGTACGCCAACTTGTACTCGGCACGCAACAAGCTGGCCGAAGAAGCACTTGCCTCCGCTAATTCGAGCAGCGAGAAGAAGCTGCTGCAGTAGTGAGCGGTTAGAGTGGTTTCGAGAGTTGCTCTTGTGGGCAAACAATGGCAGCGAAACTCGCTGCTGTTGCTGCTGCTGCTGCGGACGCTACCGGATGCCGGTCAGCGTTTTCGGGCGATGGCGTGTTAATCACGAAAGGGGAGGTGGCGAGCACGAAAAGAGAGAAAATCAATCACGACTCTCGCTTGCTGGCAACTGTTTTCCCTTTTTTTTTCTCTGCTCATCTCTCGCGTTCACTCTGCTCGCTGTGCAATGCCCGAATCGCAATCGCTGACCAACAACTCCGATATTCGAAAAGCGCTGCTGTCTTCTTACCATCATTTGGCGGCTTCATTAACTAAAGAAACTATTTTATTTGTCTGTAATCAGAGCAGAGTGAAACGAGTGGCATAATAGAGAAGGAAGCGAAACAAAGCCGCTTTGCGAGCGAGTAAACGAAGTGTAATCGCAGATTTCGCAGCGAAACTTTTGTTAGCGTTCGTGTCGTAAACTTTGCGCTCGCTTCACTTCGGATCAATCTTCGCTCGAGCCGAATGTCGCAATCAGCGTCGCTGCTCGCCATCGCTGCGATTCGCGCTGCTTCATTCGCTTTTCTATAAAGCAAGATAAACAGGCCCGCGGCCACGCTGATCGCCCCGCTCGTCGGCCGGTTTGTTTGACGTTGTTCAAATTAAGCACTTGGACACATTTTTTGAGCGGAACCAGAATCGGCGATACGGGAACCTCCAAACGCCTTCAGGCTTACGAATGGTTCGCGAACGACGGGGCATCGAAGCAGCATTCGCAGTTAATCTCTCGCTTTCATCTTTAATTTATGCTTTTCGAAGGCGAAAAGTTTAGACGAAGGTAGAAAACGACTTATCGCGTAAATCACTGAATTATATAAATCAGCGCGTCGCTGGCTAAATAAAGAAAGGCGCATCGCGTTTTTGAAATTCAGCGAAATAATTGAAAGCAATTTTCTCTTTGTTTTCTTTGCACTGCTTTTAAAATTCAAAAGTGTTGCGCACTTTGTCCGCCGCGATGTCGAGAGAGTTGTAGCGAGCGAGCAAAAACAATGGCAAATGTGCAGGAAACGAGAAGCATTAAGCTGCTTATTTAAAAGGCTCATTAAAAGACGTGTGTGTGTGTGTGTGTGTACTTCGCAGCGTACAATTGAAGCAAATTTTCGCTGTCCGCTCGATTCGCGCTGCTTCTTAGTACTCTAATCGCGAGGCGAACGAAAATAAGCGCAATCCTCGAAAGAGAATATGCAAATTGTCTTTACTCTCTAGCTCGCCATCACTCTTGCTTCGAGTATATCAAACGCTAAACTTTTCCGAATCTCACTATCATTAGCCGATCGTAATGGGTTACACCGCGATAATTGTACGCGAGCGGCTAATTTCGCGAATCACGCTTTAAATCAAAGCGAGAAGAGAAAAAAATGTTATTTAATTGTAACTAAATTGAGAGAAAGCAACAGACACACAAAACACGAAATGCGAGCCGAAGATTAGTGACATTAATAAAGGGTTAAGAAAAAGTTTTCGCTGCAAATTGCGAGTCATTAATTTTTGAAAAACGAAAGCGAGCAAAAAAAGTTCGCTGCGAACGTGTTTTCGTTCACTTCGCTCGCCAAGCCACCGCAGCAAACAGCGAGTGCAGCGCGCAATGATCTTGTTAAGCTTCTCGTCTTGAGCATCGCGCAAATTAAATATCGCTTCATGAGTGACCCCAAATGACATTCAAACATCCATCGCACTGATTTCGGTGGGAAACGAATGTTAATTGAAAACATTGATCGCGCTCGTTGCAACGATTCGGGTAGCGAGCTTCGAGAACATTTGTTCTCATTTGGCGCGCAATTACTTTATTGCTGTTTGTCAGCGTTCTTTACACTTTGACCAATGGCCAAGTATTGCGAGAGTGACATTAACTTTTTTTTTGCTCTCTGCAAAAAGAATTAAACGACACAATCGGGTTAAACGATTGTTTCAATTGATGTCGCAAAGAGTGATTTCAGTTTGTTAATTTGCACCGCCATCGATCGCAGAGCGAGAGAGCGAACGAGTGGCCAAAATCAGAGAGCAGCGAAAGTTTCGAGAAATTGTGTCCGACGAGCATCGCGAGCACGAATCGATCGCCGCGAGGCTGAGATAGTTGACGCTGAAGATGCCTGATGGCGCCTGTGTGCCAACGAGAACAGTTGAGTTGTTTGGAAGCGGCAAGTGGCCCGCGGGCAGAGAGCACTGTTTAGGTGCGGGATGCAATCGAAGCTCAATCGCGTCGGTCATTAGGTGGATGTGTGCAGATGGCAAGTGATGCGACAGCTGCTTTTACTTGGCGAGGTTTTATTATTAAAAACAGTTTCGCGCGAAGGCGATTCGATTGTAAAAGAATTTCGCTGTCATTTGCTTGCAAATGCGTCGCGAAAGTGGCAGCGAGAAAGTGGAGAAGAGAATCAGTGTTTGCGCGTGAAATGATGCTCAAAGCATAGAAAATGATTTATAATAGAAAACGCATAAAACGCATTACGAGTTCATTTGTTGCCGGAAACGCAGCAATTTTCGCTCGCTTTTTGCTGCTGCCGCCATTGTCTTTCGAACACTAAATACCTTTACATGTGCATTGTTTGCGAACAAATGCGGACGTTTTGACATGAAACGATCACCGCCGCAGCGCGATTCGCGACAAAGCGCAGAGATGATACAAATTTGAGTGCAGCGAGTGCGAGGCGAGGTGAAAAGAAAAGCTGAGAAGCGAGATGCTGCGCTTCTCTTCGATCGCGTAAAGCTCTCGCGAAATGATGAATGACCATTTGATCGCTCAGTTTCTAAAACCTGCCAATCATAAAACATTCAACTGCTTAGATTAAGGTTTTCAACTAACAGCACACTAATACGTTGTTATGAAGCAGAAAGAGAATATCGAAGAAGTGTTCGTATCGAAAATGATCGCGCTGAAAAGGCAATGAAACTTGCATGTGTGCCGTCGTCGATGACAGGCTGCTCTTCTCGCAGCAGCGAGAATATGAACAAGCGAGCGCCTTTCAATCATCCGGCGATCGTTTTGATTGCAAACTCGC